>JAUMHN010280395.1:0-18993 GCA_032360265.1 Heliamphora ciliata
AGATAAAACTTTTGATGATGAACGATTAAAATAAAACCCATGCATCTAAAGCTAATTTATAAGAATACCTTTTTACATGTCGAATCTTCAACTATAATTTGAATCTAAGTTGAAACTCCTGTCAAATCTTCTACTGTATTCCCTTATACGATTCCCGGATATAGTATGAGCTATAATCCTCCGAGAACTTGCACCGGCAGAAACTGAATAGCTTTAGCCTTAAAGATAAGATATGAAACTGAATCAGCCTACTTACATATTTATCGGGTTTCAGCAGGGACCTGGGGAGTAATTATGAGTAATACTTCCAGGGGAACACAGATACGTATCAGCGATTTTTGTAATTAAGCAAACCTCATAACGGTATTTGCAATTATGAAAAACTAGTAGTAGTTTCTGTATTTTTCATAAAATACTGAATTACAGTTCGCACCACTAAAGAATTGTAATTGTACTATGATCCATAATCTCAAAACTATCTTGCAATGAGTTCTTGTTATTAAATACTTACCATTTCTTCCTACGTTAAGATTCTCGATACTTGCCAATTAAATTTAATTAGTAACAATTTAATTTAATTGGCATCTTAGTATTTCTTAAGGCCTTTCGTTAAACTTATTTGACCGCCGACTAATCAAATCCACCTACAGGGTTTGGCCCGGTCAAAATTTATAAGCTTTCTTAAGAGAGTATTGTCAATCCTGATATTTCGGGACGTGAATTCCGTCAATAATTAATATTCGCGATATAAATAATATCGCTATCCAACTCACCGGGAATATAGATCTATATAAGATCGCACCCTCTAATGAATCAAAATAACGAATATTTAATATACGCAAATTAATAATTATTTCACGATTAAGAGGATAAGCACTATTTATAATATTCTTGAGGTGTGGATTAATTTATATAGTCAGTATAAAATTAATTACACCAAATGTCCGGTTCAATACACACAAAGCGTAGTAGCACAGAGAGTCGGATTAATAGACGACATAATTATCTATTTCTCGTAATCTAGACAAACCTACTAAAAGTCTGTGCTACAGTCATACTGATGGTATGTCCATTTTCATCTAAACTATAAACATAAAACTTATATTTTGCAAGAACCTAAAATCTGATCTTCTATGTGCAAGCCGTACTGTACATACCAGATTAAATACTATACAGAATATCGAACATCCATGCACAATATTAAAGATAATGATACACATACATTGCTCATAAAGATTCTTATAAAATGATAAATTAATTTTATTAAAATAAAATTAAATACTAAAAACATGATTTTTAGTATACCAACCCTAATAGTTGCGAATCATATGCAATGACTCCATTCGGTTGCATGAGAACACAACCTAACCCATCATGTGATGCATCGCAATATATGGTATAACCCAACCCATGCTCTAGTATGATGAGAACAGGTGCAGTCGTTAATCGTTTCTTCAATTCTTGGAAAGCAAGCTCACAAGCCTCGTCCCATGCAAGCTTAATTCTCTTGTGAGTAAGACGTGTCATCGGCTTGGCAAGCATAGAAAGATATTTAACAAACCTCTGACAGTAACCTATCAATCCCATGAAACTTAAAATCTCAAACATACTTTTTGATTGCTCCCAACTCATCACGGCCTCAATTTTAAAAGAACCCATAGCTACACCATCTCCTGAAACTATGCGTCCGAGGAATTTGACTTATGATAACTTGAACTCACACTTTTCATATTTAGTGTACAATCGATGTTCACATAAAAGCTGCAGCACAATCTTCAAATGTTCCTCATGTTCCTCTTGCGAGGATGAATATATAAGGATGTCATCTACAAATACGACTATGAATCTATCGAGATAAGGGTAGAAGATGCTGTTCATTAAGTTTATAAATGTTTTCGGTGCATTAGTCAATCCAAACGGCATTATAAGGAATTCGTAGTGCCCATAAGGCGATCGAAAGGCTATTTTCGCAATGTCTTCTTCCTTTACTCGTAATTGGTGTTAACCCGTCCTCAAATTAATTTTTGAGAAACAACAAGAACCCATTAATTGATCAAACAAGTCATCAATCCTCGGCATCGAGTACTTATTCTTCACGAATATCTAATTCAGCTTTCGATAATCGATACATAAGCACAACAACACATCCTTCTTCTTTGTAAACAACGCTGGAGATCCCCAAGGTGAAGTACTTGGACGACTAATACCTTTGTCTAAAAGCTTCCGAAGTTGCACTTTCAACTCTAACAATTCGGCCGGTGCAAAATGGTAAGGAGACATAAAAGTTGCGCGGTCCTCAGTATAAGATCAATGGAGAACTACACTTCTTGCCGTGGTGGTAAATCAAACAAATCATTAGGGAAATGTTAAAAAAATCACAAATAATGGGAGAGAACTCCCCTCAGATAAAATCAACTTCACTCATCAACAAATTTGAGAGAAGGGAGGTAAGGTTCTCACGGTTCCACGAAGAATAAGGTTTAGACACTAAGCCATCGTCCCGATCACCCACAAAATGAAAATTATAGTCCTCTGGTATATAGATCGGCACTTGCCGTCAGTCACAATCGATATATACACAAAAGGTAATCAACCAATCCATTCCTATGATGACATCAAAGGTAGGCATGTCTAAGATGATAAGATCGAATACTAGGCGGTCACCAGCGATCTCAAGCTCACAGGATCTACAAACCCATGGCAACAAGGCACCCCATCTTACCAGTGTCTCTACACATAAAATGTTACTCAAGGCATCTAACTCCAACCACAATACAGATACGAATGCAGATGAGATGAATGAATGTGATACTCCCGTGTCGAAAAGAACATTGGCCAATACAAGGAAAGTACCTCTAAAAATAGACGTATCGGCGGCAACATCTGGGGTAGCTGGTGCCTTTGAAGTGCTAGGCTCAGCAATAGTATAGACTCACCCTTGAGTTCCTCAAGTCTGCCCACCGTGATCACGTGCCCCTGACTGTCTCACAAACTGGGCTGATGTAGTCCCTCTTGAGGCTCAAGATGTCTACACTCTTGACTATTGTTGAGACTGACTCTAACGTTTTCGCCCCTGAATGGACTAAACTAGTTGAGCCCTCACTGTGCTCTGGGTAGCCCCTCCTTGAGGGTAATATTAGTGCACGTGTCTAGGCTGACCACACTAAAAGCATGTAAGGGGTCCTCTCTCTAGAAGCTGAGTTGGTATACAACTCCGTGATTGACTTTACTAAGGGCAATCAACTGTGCGGTGACCTGGTTATCGACATGTGAAACAAATAATCTCTTGAAGCCCCGACCTGCCTAAAAAAGCAACAAAAGGTCCTGGCATAGAATGCTGCTGCTGATAAGATCCTATGGGTAGAGACCCAAAAGTAAAGTGCCTCTGATTTTTAAACTGGCATCCCTCAGACTGTGCGTTAGTTCATCTAGTCGGTGCGCTACTCTCTCTCGCTTTGTGAGTTTCCACTAATGTGTTCTCCACTATGATTGCAAATTTCACCAATTTGAACAAGATACGAATTCACAAAGAAGCTACTCGATCTCTAATGGCGGGCCTAAAGTCCCTTTCAAATCTCTTCGGATGTAGTTCATCCGTCCCCACCAACTCTTGGGCAAAGTGAGATAGGCTAGTAAACTTAGCCTCGTATGTACAACAGTCAACCTTCCTTACGTAAGGGAAAGAAACTCCTCCCAATAAATATCCCTAGAAGGTTCTAAAAAATATTTCTCCAGAAATACTTTATCAAATGCAGCCCATGTACCATCGATAGTCGTCTTGGCAAACTTTCACCATTCATGTGCATCCTCCCGTAATTAAAATGCAACAAAGTTCACCCTCAACTTATCCTCCACTATCTAAAGAGTGTCAAGAATGAATGTGAGAAGCTCTAGCTACTCGATGGCAACCTTGGGATCCAAATCTCCCATAAACGTCGGAGGGTCTAACCTTTTAAACTCCCTCATTGTAGAAGTGGCCCTTGGCTCGAGAGCCCTAACTCCTCCCCTTACCGCTTCGGCCAATGTACACATCGTAGTCATCACTTTTCGCGTAAATTTGAAGCCCCAACCTATTCCTACGGGGCATCTGCCACCCTAACTTCAGGTATCTCAACAAACCTACGACCCTTACCGCAACCACGACCACGACCACGACCACTCCTTGGAAGCATCGCTATATAATAGAGAATTAAATAAAGGATTAACACGAGGTTTTGAAATGACATTTTGCTGTCGATGTACAAATCACACCTAAACATATTATCTCTTAATAATTTATAAATCACACTATCATATCTCACATAACAAGGAGCCCCAATGGAATGAAATATCAATCCAATGAACTCATTTATATTTTTCATAAGAAATAACGTCGATCAAACGTCTTTCTCATTCGAACTCTAAATTAGTTAACTGGATGCCCAAGGGCCAGATATGTCATTTCTAGGTTCAACCGCCATGCCCATGGGCCAGATATGTCATCACACCCTAGCATATTCTCAAGACTATAGCATGCTAAACATTCATGTCTCTACACACTTATCCTGCATAGATTTCAATTAACCCACGGTGATGCAACCACTCCCCATGGCTCAGAGGTATTCAAACCTAAAGCTCTTATGCCAATCTGTCACGCCTCAAAACCCAAGACATAATTACATGAATCCACCAATGCCTAACTTGAATTTACATATATCGAAATAATTCACAAAACAAACATTGATCTTACACTTCCAAAACATCCCAAAAGAAATAAAATGTGAGACTCGGACCCGTCTTTTTTCGAAATCTTTATATATGTTGATGCGTTTCTTTCCATATATGTATCTCTGTGTTGCATGGATTATGTTTCCGTTGTAGAATAGCATGTTTTGTATAGGTGCTATACATGTTAAACATGCGGGGGCTTGGTTATGGTAGCCTTTTTCAGTTTTCTCTCCCAACGACGACCGCTCTAGCAGTGGGGAGCTCGCTTGAGCGGGCTGGTGGCAAAGTGTTGGTCCGAGATGTGACCACTCGAGTAGTGGGTGTGCGCTCAAGTGGGGTTGTGGCAGAGTGTGACTCGGAGTGGGATCCGCTCGAGCGGTGGTGTGGTAGGGTCTATGTCGGCAAGGGGTTCGCTCGAGCGGTGCTTGGGTGCTCGAGCGGTGGATCCTAGGCGCAAAAAGATATAAAGAGAACAAAATATCTTTTTGAGACTCCAAAATATCTTTTCAACCAAATCTCTCTCTTTCTTCCTATTCTCTACCTTCTCTCTAGCTTTTGGGTGGCCCGGGGATTAGTTTTTCGCGGTAGGACAGCAGATCCTTGTTATCAGAGACGTGGGGAGTGGTTCGAGAGGGATTTGAGACCCGCTATTAGAGATAGAGTGGTAGCATTTTAGATGTAGGTCTTCACAGATTTGGTACAGATGGCCATGAAAGTGGATGACACTCTGAATGAGATGCCCTTAGACAGAGACAGTAGAGGTCAACAAGATGGAGGACGTGCACAGTCCCAGGGGCGCAGGGAGAACAAGCGCCAACAGACATCTGGTCTGCATTCTCATCCGGTGGGGTCGTATCCGCCGCAATCTTCAGCATCTGTACCTTCCTTAGCTTCAACGGGACAGTCGAAGCAGAGGAGGGAGTCTATTTGTTTCAGATGCCAGCGGCCAGGGCAACGTGCAGCGGAGTGTCAGAGTCCGACGCCGGTTCAGTTACAGTCGCAGGTGCAGGGAAGAGGGCCAGTAGTATGTTTTGAGTGCGGCCAGTCCAAGCATATCCGTAGAGATTGCCCCAAAGGAGGGAGTGTGCAGAGCACAGCTGGAGCACCTGTTACTCCGTCTGTTCAGGGACGTCAGTTGTCTCGGTTTGTAGAAGGGGGTGCCTTGGTACAATCAGGCAGACAGTCGACGGTTCAGGGCCATAGTGGGCAGTTCAGAGCTTACGTTCTTGCATATCTTAGTTCATCCAGAGCACCGGTCATGCCTTATGCTATTGCTACCACCTCCGTGATCCGAGGTACTTTCCTAGTTTATAAATCATGGGCCAATGTCCTCATAGACATCGGAGCGTCACATTCGTTTATATCATCTGCATTTGCATCTTCTTTGGGGTTAAAAATGGACTGGTTGGGTGGTACTATGAGTGTAGAGAGACCCCAGTCAGTGGGAGTGTAAAGTTGAGTCTTGTCTATAGATCCTACGTGTTGGAGGTCGCCGGTCGTTGTTTAGAGTTTGACCTTTTTATTCTAGACATGACCACGTTTGATGTCATCCTAGGGAAGGATTGGCTGACCACCTACCATGCCTTTATTGATTGTGATTGACAGAAGGTAACGGTCAGTACACTAGCGGGAGATTATTTTTACTTTGTGGGAGACCGGGATGAGAGTTTGAGATCTATGCCGAGCGCTGTGCGAAACTAGGGAAACTTGGGTTTCCTTTCTACAGCCCGTATGTTGAACGAGGAGGTTAGGATTCGGGGAGAGTTACCTCCATTGGTTTGCGACTATCCAGACGTCTTTCCTAAAGATTTGTTTGAGTTACCATCGGGCTGCGAGGTAGAGTTCTCCATTGATCTAGTTCCCAGAGTTGCTCCCATATCTATACTGTCTTATCATTTTGCACCCACTGAGTTGCGTGAACTCAAGGTACAGCTTTAGGAGTTGTTAAACAGGAGGTTTATACGTCTGAGTACTTCACTGTCGGGAGCTCCTACTCTTTTTGCGAAGAAAAAGGATGGATCTTTGCGTTTGTGCATCGACTACCGGAAGCTAAATCAGGTGACAGTGAAGAACAAGTATCCTATGCCAAGGATAGATGATTTGCTTGATCAGTTAAAGGCATTGAGCTGCTTCTCAAAGATTGACTTGAGATCGAGGTACCACCAGTTGAGGATTAAGGACAAGGGCATAGCAAAGACTGCTTTCCGGACTCGCTATGGTCACTACAAGTTTTTGGTTATGTCGTTCGGTCTGATGAACGCGCTGGCTACGTTGATGAGTTTGATGAACCGGATCTTCCATCAGTATTTGGACAGTTTTGTAGTAGTATTTGTGGATGATATTCTGATATATTCACCCACTAGGGAGATACATGAGGATCACCTACATATCGTGCTACAGACTTTGAGAGAGCATCACCTGTATGCGAAGTTCAAGAAGTGCGAGTTCTGGATGTTCGAGGTAAGGTTTTTTGGGACACATTGTGTCGTCAGATGGGGTATCAGTGGATTCGTCGAAGACAGATGCTGTGATGGGTTGGGAGCGACCAAAGAATTTTTTTGAGATTTGTAGTTTTCTGGGTTTAGCAGGTTACTATCGATGATTCGTGAAGGATTTTGCGAGACTTGCGGCACCAATGACGTGTCTGACACGAAAGGGAGTTGTGTTCATTTGGACTGAGTCCTATGAGTCGGCTTTCCAGGAGCTGAAGAAGAGGTTGACTAGTCCACCTGTGTTGATCATCCCAGAGTGAGGCCTGGGGTATACAGTATATTGTGACGCTTCACATAACGGTTTGGGCTGCATTCTGATGCAGGAAGGGAAGGTTGTAGCTTATGGTTCTCGGCAGCTGAAGATCCATGAGAAGAACTACCCGACTCATGACCTGGAGTTGGCAGCCGTGGTCTTTGCCTTGAAGACATGGCGTCACTATCTTTATGGTGAGTATTTCAAGGTTTTCTCTTATCACAAGAGCTTAAAATACTTGTTTTCGCAGAAGGACCTAAATTTGCGCCAACGACGGTGGATGGAGTTGTTGGAGGATTATGGTTTTGACTTGTAGTACCATCCAGGGAAGGCCAATGTGGTGGCTGACGCTCTCAATAGGAGGTCTCATGAGTCGTTAGCTTCTGTAGCTATATGTGAGTGGGATATGTTTCGAGATGTTGGAGAGTTTGATTTATGTCTTGGAAAGACAGTGACGAGTGCCACCTTGTTTTCAGTAGTTACTCGACCAGCATTGATAGCACGTGTGCTAGAACTCTAGTAGACAGACCAAGAGTCTCAGATGATTTGAGATCGTGTAGCCAATGGAGAGGATACAGAAGGTTAGATTGTGGGATCAGATCTGAGTCTGAGATTAGCAGGGAGGTTGTTTGTGCCAGAGTCATGTCGAGCTGATCTATTACATGAGTGTCATCATTCTCGCCTTGCAGTGCATCTAGGAGGCACGAAAATGTACCATGACTTACGTCATCAGTTTTATTGAACATAAATGAAGAAGGACGTGCTTCAGTTCGTTTCACTGTGCCTTACCTGTCAGCAGGTAAAGACTGAGCACCAGAAGCCGAGAGCATTCTTACAGCCATTACTAGTGTCTGAATGGATGTGGGAGAACGTCACGATGGACTTTATGTCAGGACTTCCTCGTTCACCTAGGGGACACAACGCCGTGTGGGTTGTGGTCGATAGGTTGACGAAGTCTACACCCTTTCTCCCCATCCGCGTGAAGGATGCAGTAGAGAGACTGAGTCAGTTGTATGTCAGGGAGATAGTTCGGTTGCACAGAGTACCAGTGTCTATTGTTTCTAATAGAGACCGGTGCTTCACATCGCGCTTTTGGCTGAGTCTCCAGAAGGCTTTGGGGATGAACTTGATGTTCAGTACTTCTTTTCACCCCCAGAAAGATGGTCAGTCGAAGAGGACTATACAGATTCTAGAGGATATACTACGGGCTTGTGTTCTAGATTTCAGAGGTTCTCGGGAGGATCATTTACCGTTGGCAGAGTTTGCATACAGCAACAGCTATCAGTCCAGTCTTGGAATGGCACCGTATGAGGCTTTGTATGGTAGACCATGTAGATCACTAGTATGTTGGACAGATGTGGAAAAGACCACAGTTTTGGGACCCGACTTGGTGCGAGAGACGACGGAGAAGATCGCAGTGATTCGTCAGCGTCTTTTGATAGCTCAGAGCCGTCAGAAGAGTTATACAAATCAGAGGGGAAGACCTTTAGAGTTTTTTGTGGGAGATCATGTGTTCCTGAAGGTCTCGCCACGTAGGGGTTTGATGAGGTTCGGTCCTAGCGGGAAGCTATTGCCCCGCTTTATTGGACCTTTTGAGATTCTGGACAGAGTTAGAGAGGTTACTTACCGTTTAGCTTTTCCACCTCAGTTAGCATCTGTGCATAACATGTTCCACGTTTCTATGCTACGGAGGTACGAGCCTGATCCTTCTCATATGCTAGATTGGGCTGAGCTGCGAGTTGATGAGGAAGCAGTTATGAGGAGCGTCCTGTGAAGATTCTTGATATGAAGGAACATGTGTTGTGGGGTAGAACTATTGCTTATGTGAAGGTTCTGTGGCTTTATTGCGGGGTTGAGGAAGCTACATGGGAGCTCGAGTCTGGGATGCGTGCTAGATACACAAACCTGTTTACCCGTGACCTTGTTGCGAATTTTAGGGGCAAAATTCATTAAGGGGGAGAGTTGTGAGACCTGGACCTGTCTCCTTTCGAGATCTTTATATATGTTGATGCGTTTCTTTCCATATATGTATCTCTGTGTTGCATGGATTATGTTTCCGTTGTAGAACAGCATGTTTTGTATAAGTGCTATACGTGTTAAGCATGAGGGGGTTCGGTTATGGTTGCCTTTTTTCGTTTTCTCTCCTAGCGACGACCGCTCGAGCGGTGGGGAGCTCGCTCGAGCAGGCTAGTGGCAGAGTGTTGGTCCGAGATGTGACCGCTCAAACCGTGGGTGTGCGCTCGAGCGGTGTTGTGGCAGGCTGTGACTTGGAGTGGGGTCCGCTCGAGCGATTTTTGGGCGCTCGAGCGGTGGTGTGGCAGGGCCAATGTCAGTAAGGGGTCCGCTCGAGCGGTGCTTGGGCACTCGAGCGATGGGTCCTTGGCGCGAAAAGCTATAAAGAGAACAAAATATCTTTCCAACCAAATCTCTCTCTTTCTTCCTATTCTCTACCTTCTCTCTAGCTTTCGGGTGGCCCGGGGCTTAGTTTTCGCGGTAAAACAGTAGATCGTTGTTATCGGCGACGTGGGCTTCACATCCATCTGGACGAATTCTCGTTCCGACGAGGTTGGATTTTGAGGCATCAAGCTTTTAGCCCTTTGAGGTAGGATTTTGGAACTACTGATGTTAAAAGGGTGATATATATAATTATATACTTGCTTTCACCGGGTAGAAATGCATGAAATGTTGTATACATGTTTTAAACCATGGTTTATGGGTAAAAGTGGGTTTTACGCCTTTTCTCGATTTTATATATGATCCGAATGTGTTGAGATCCGTGGTTTTCAAAAGGAGCTTTGAAAATGAAGTGTTTTTTTTATGAAAAACATAACTGTGGAGGTTTAGAGCTAACACTTAGGGTTGAGTCTCACTTTTGTGAAACTATGTTGTTACATGCTTGTAGATCTTCATGTTGATGGGTTGGATCCCTTTTTATATACATGCGATATAAAACTATTTTATTGTTTTTCGTAGTTGAGCTACGGCTGGGTTTTAAATGTTATCTATAGATGTACTGGGATAATGGGTGTGTTTATGATGAGTTGGGCTTCTATTGCTCCTCGGTGCAAGTTCGAAAATGTGCGCAGAGTAGGCACTCAGTTCCTTCGGGTTAGTTTCCAAAAATTGAGGGTGGGTGCTCAGCTCCCTCTAGCCCAGGTCCCATTAATTGAGTGGTTGGGTGCCCAGGTCCCGTAAATTGAGTGGTTACATTGTCATGACTCCGTATAGAGCTTGTCATTACTTAGTGGGCCTTAAGTGGTAACCAGGGTAATGGGCAAGAGTCTATGGTTGTTACTTTGTCTGTGTGTTGCAGAGTAGGTACATAGGATCTCATTTATCTGTGTTCTTCTCGGCTGTGCGACCCGAGTGAAGGAAAACTATTTTATTGTTTTATTTTCCTCGGTTGTGTGTTCCGAGTGGGAAAATAATGTTTTGTTTCCGGTTATATGATCCGGGTGAACAAAGATCATGTTTTGATTACTATTTTTTTACAGGTTTTCCTTAACTGTGGCATAATTTCTGTTAGAATGATATGCATAGTTTGAAGGATGAAAGCGTGAGTTTTATGAGATAAAACTATTTTTGAGGCCCGCGTTGGCTTGGTGGAAAACTTGTGATTTTCGAGAGAAAAACCCTTTTTTGGCGCCTGTGGTTGAGCCCATGTGTGTATAATTGCATAGCCCGCTTTACAGCTTTATTGTCTTTCCTATTGGGCTTTGGCTCACGGTGTGGGATTTTGCTATAAAAATATTTTTAGGTGATCACGTGGAATTGACCTAGAGGATTGTGGTGATGGAGAGCTTGCTGTAGTTTTTCTGTTTTGGACATGTACTTATACATGTGTTACCTATTTCAGAAGGCCGGTTTTGTACGCCATGAGGTGATATATTTATTCATGTACGAGTTACATGATTTCTGTTTATGAGAGATAAGCTTGGGGATCTTTATCCAAATGTTGTAATAATTTATAGTTGATGTTCAACTGCAAATCTTATTTTCTCAAATGGGTGTTTTGGGTGGACTTTTGCATGACCCTGGTGTCAGGGGCGTGACAACTTGGTGTCAGAGCTCTGGGTTCGAATACCTATAAGCCATGGAAAAGAGGGTACCTCACCTTGTGAGGATGTATGTGTGCTTGATTGTATATGTTCAAGTGTTTACATATATACGCATGATAGCCTGTTAGCATAATAGAAGTGTATATGTGGGTATGGAGGTTGGACCTTAGGATTGATTAGTCTTGTCTTTGGGCATTTAGATTGAAAAACTTGGGAGCCAAGTTAGAGACGCGTTTCGCGAATGTGATTTCTTGCTAGAAATCTGAGTAGGTTGTTCAGATGGACGAGTCCTTCTTGTTGGTTCTCCTCGGTATGTGAGATATGTGGCAGAAACCAACCCTAACTATGGGAACCACCTTTTCAACCCTAAAATCGAAGCATCTAAACTCCTTTTTGATACCTTGAACATACCCAAACCCAAAACCACAAAGAAACACCGAAAGAAATGCCTCAAAACTCGTTCATCCAACTGAAATCAACCAAAAATGATTTTTGAACCAAAACCCAATTTTTTGAAACATAAACCAATTTTTCATGCATTTTAGAATGGTAAAAACACATACGATTATACGTAGCACCCTTTTAAGACATGACAGTCTAAGATCTTACCTCGTTGAGTTAAAAACTTGACACCTCGAAAAACGAACCTCGTCGAAATGAGATTCTGTCAGGATGAACGCATAGCCCTCGGTACCGAAATGAATGATCAACTATCAGATCGTCAAAAACCAAACCCCGGACCCCTAAAAACTAGAGAGAAGACAGTGGTTTCAGTTTGATTTCAATACTACAGAGAAAATATCTTTGGAAAAATATCTAAAGCTAGATATTTATAGACTCACGAAAATATTTTCTTTCTCTTTTTTAAATTCGCACCACAACACCCAACGGCCCCGGGAACCAACCCAACATGCATTTTTAAGCCCGATCATCCATAAAATGCATATAAACATGCAATTATGAAAATGATAAACTACGCGTTGAAAAACGCTAAAAAAGAAAATAGGTCATGGTCTCACAACTTCCATGCTGGGTAGTGGTGCAACGCAATGGTCAAATGGTACGCAATAACCCTTTTTTGCCACACCTCAGAGAACGTGTGGCCATAAGCTTGCTTGCTTCCCCAACATATTCTTGAGACAGTAAACTGGTCAAGGTATCGAGTAGGAAAAGAGATGGGCTAAAGAACAATGCAAAAATGCATGCAAAAATGAAAATGAAGATTTTAAGTCAAGAAATGATGATTCTTTTCAGTCTAGCCTCTTATTATTTTTCTTATAAAATAAGTCTCCAGCAAAGTCACCAAAAAAAAAGAGATCTGACATTTTTATTAGGTTGGTAAAGAGAATTTGTCTTTCGTCATTTTAAAGATTTTCTAAAGAGAAATACAACCTTAAAACTAAAGATTTGAAAATCCTTTACATTTGAAAAATGGAGTCACCACTTGGCTTATGAGAAAAATCAAGGAAAACAAAATAAGCCACTGTTGATTTCTTACCATTGGAAATGGATCCGGGGCTAATGTAATAACCTGTAATCTCGAAACCAATAGAGAAGAAAATACGAATCAAATTTAATCAGTTTGTTAGTTATAGAGGGAAATTCCTGAACCTAACTCTCTTGAAAAGAGCCAACCTAAACTTTGAGGGGTTGTTTGACTGTGTTTTCTAAAATTGGAACTTGAAAACTATTTTTTCAAAATGAACTTGAATAGAAAATTCATAATATTTTGAAAAGAAAAATTGAATTTAGTGTACAATTTTTTGAAATCCTAATCCTAACCTTAACCTGCTGCCCCAAATCAAGAACCCTAACCTTAACCCTTGCTGAGACACCAGCGACGGCGATGGAGACGACGATTGACGACGAGTGAGACGACGACTAAGAGACGGCATGACTCAATCTTTGTTTTGAGGGATGGCAACGATGATATGGATCGGAGAGACGACGACAAAGAGAGCATGACTGTGATATGTGTTCTGAGAGATGACGACTGTCGTGTCCCAAATTCTAGGGTCACGTGAAAGCCCAACAAAACAATATCTATGAAAATAAGATTTCATTTGTAAAACCATCAACCCAAATATACAGTATTTGGATAAAAAAGTACCCGAGGTTCATCTCTCATAAACAATAAACATACAGTTCCATACATGCATAAAGTATACTGCCTCACGTCGTACAAAACTCGCCTTCAGAAACATGCATCGTATATAAGAATACATATCTCAAAACATATAGGAAAACTAATACAAGTCTTTCACCACCATTGCATCTCTAGGTCAATTCCTCATGTTCACCTATATCTGAAAAAGGTTTGTACAAAATCCCACACTGTGAGCTGAAGCCCAATATAAGTAGACTATAAAGTTGTAAAGAAGGATATGCAATCATATAGTATGAACTCACTCAACCACATGAGTCTAAAAAGGGTTTTCCCTCCTTAAAACCATGCATTGCAAACCGTGCAAATAACCAGCCACAGTTAAGGGAAAATAGTAACAAAATAGTATTCTCCACTCGGGTCACACAGTCGAGAAAAATAAGATAAAATGAATCCTGTGTACCGACTCTGTCAACTCAAGACAAAAGCAACAACTATAGACTCCTGGCCATTAGCTATCCCTGAACCACTTAAGGCTTGCTAGGCAACAACAAGTTCTATACGTAGTTACGAAAACGCAGCCACACACAGGGGCCACCAGCTCTTTACGGGCTAAAACCGAGGGAAGTAGCACCCAACTGCTCTTTACGGGCTAAATATCGAGGGAAGAAGCACCCAAACCAAACACTGCCACAGTACATCTAAAGAATCATTTAGAAACCAGTACGTAACTCAACTATGAAAAACCCATAAAATAATTATACAGTTATACATCAACATGCATATAAAAAGATCCAAAATCCTTCACTCTTGGAGATCAATAACATTTAAAATAATTTCCATCAAAACGTTCTCAAAGCTGAGACTCAACCCCGAGGATTAGCTCCAAACCTCCAAAAAATACGTTTTTCAAGAGTTTCACAAAACCCCCATTTTCAAAATCATCTTTTTGAAAACCACGGATGTCCACACATTCGAATCGTGTAATAAACCAAGAAAAAGCGTAAAAAGATGCTTTTTAAGTAACAACAAGGTTTAAACATAAAAATACAATATTTAAAGCATTTTCAATCGATGAAAAAGCATATGATTGCATGTAGCACACACCCTTTAACAACAATAGAGTCTAGGATCCTACCTCGTCGAGTCAAAACTCGATGCCTTGAAAACCAAACCTCGTCAGAACGAGAATCTGTCCTGATGAAAGTGAACCCAACGGCGTGAATAGCAAGGATCCACAAGCTGATCGTCAAAAACTAGGCTCAGGCACCACAAAAATCTTGAGAGAAGGTGGAAAGTTAGGGAGAAAATGGAGTTTCGAAAACAAAACAGGCGCTGGAATATATATAGGCTCGGCCAAACAGGGAATCCAGTCGACTGAATGGGCTAATTCAGTTGACTAAAGGTGTTCTAGATCTATAAAACACTCAAACTGATACAATCCAATCGACTGAATCCCCAATCCAGTCGACTAGGAAAACCCGTCAAGTCGACTGGATAGCTGGGGAAAATGCCAAAACAGGTTTTCAACGTCAAAACAGGTTTTTCAACCCAAGGATCAACCAAACAAACCTTAACAAATCCCAAGAAAGCGTAAAACACCTCTACACATGCTGTTCTACAATAATGAAACGTAAACCATTCATCGAGGATATACACATAACGAAAAGAAACATGTTAAACATATATATCTCATAAAATAAATGAACCCAGGTCTCACAACTCTCTCCCCTTAAGGAATTTTTCCCTCGAAATTTACTACAAGGTCACGTGGTAAACAACTCCGGTTATCTAGCACAAACCCCAAACTCAAGCTCCCATGTCGCTTCCTCAACCTCGTGATGCAGCCACAGGACCTTGACATAGGCAATGGTTCTCCCTCTTAACACTTGCTCTTTTGTGTCCAGAATCTTCACCAGGTGTTCCTCATATGTGACATTCTCATCAACCCGCAGCTCGGCCCAATTTAGAACATGTGAGGGGTAGGCTCATAGCTCCGAAGCATAGAAACATGAAATACATTATGCATAGACGCTAACTAAGGTGGCAAATCCAAATGGTTTGCTACCTCTCCAATCCGTTCAAGGATCTCAAATGGCCCGATAAAACTCGGTGATAGATTCCCACTATGGCCAAACCTCATCAAACCTCTGCGTGGTGAAACCTTCAAAAACACGTGATCTCCCACTATAAACTCTAAAGGACTCCTCCTCTGGTTAGCATAACTCTTCTGGTGACTCTGAGCTATCACTAAGCATTGGCGAATCACGGTAATCTTCTCTGTCATCTCCCACACCAAGTCAGGCCCCAAGACTGTGGTCTCTCCCACATCTGTTCAACACACTGGTGACCAACATGGCCTACCATACTGGACTGATAACTATTGTTGTATGCAAACTCTACCAATGGTAGATGATCTTCCTAAGAACCCTGGAAATCAAATACATAAGCCCTCAACATATCCTCTAAAATCTGTATGGTCCTCTCAGACTGACCATCCATCTAGGTGTGAAAAGCAGTGCTAGACGTCAAGCTCGTCCCCAATGCCTCCTGAAAACTCTACCAAAAGCGCGATGTAAAGTGCGGGTCTTAGTTAGAAACAATAGACACAGGCACTCTGTGTAATCAGACTATCTCTCTGGCATACAATATACTTAGTTTGTCCACCGGATCCTTCGCACGGATGGGGAGAAAGTGCGCAAACTTCGTCAACCTATCAACCACAACCCAAACAGCTACGTGTCCCTTAGGTGATCGAGGAAGTCCCGACTCGAAGTCTATCATGATGTTCTACCACTTTCACTCTGATATTGGCAATGGCTGCAACAATCCTGCTGGCCTCTGATGATCTGCCTTTATCTACTGGCAAGTAAGGCACAAAGAAACAAACTAAAGTACATCTCTCTTCATTCCCATCCACCAGAACTGACAGCATAGATCATGATGCATATTTGTGCCTCCAGGATGCACTGCAAGGCGAGAATGATGATAATCATGTAGTATATCAGCACGGCATGACTCTGGTACAAACAACATTCTAGCCAATCTCAAACTCTGATCTGGACTCACAACCCATCCCGCTGTGTTCTCTCTACTAGCCACACAATCCCGTATCATCTAAGCCTCCTAATTCGTCTGCTGGACCTCTAGCACCCATATAACTAATGTAGGTTGTGAAACTACAGAAAATAGGGTGGCACCCCTCACTGTCTCCCTGAGACACAAATCAAACTTCCCAATATCTCCAAGCATGTCCCATTCCCATATAGCCACAGAAGATAACAAACCATGAGATCTTCTACTAAGAGCATCAGCCACAACATTGGCTTTCTTTGAATGGTACTACAAGTCAAAATCATAATCATTCAACCACTCCATCCATTGTTGTTAGCGCAAGTTCAGGTCTTTCTGCGAAAACAAGTATTTTAAACTCTTGTGATCAAAGAAAATCTCAAAGTGCTCACTATAAAGATAGTGACGCCAGGTCTTCAAGGAAAAGACCAAGGCTGCCAACTCCAAGTCATGTGTGGGAAAATTCTTCTCATGCGTCATCAACTGTCTAGAACCATAGGCTACAACCTTACCTCCCTCCATAAGAAGAAAGCCCAAACCGTCGTGTGATGCATTGCAATACACTGTATACCCCAAACCTCTCTTTAGAATGATCAACACCGGTGCACTAGTTAACCTCATCTTCAACTCCTGGAATGCCGACTCACAGTACTCACTCCAAACAAATATAACTCCCTTCTGCGTAAGATGCGTCATGGGCGCGGCAAGTCTAGCAAAATCCTTCACGAACCGCTAGTAGTAGCCTGCCAAACCCAAAAAGCTATGGATGTCAAATACATTCTTCGGTCGTTCTTAGTCCTTCACTGCATCCGTCTTCAAAGAATCTACTAATACACCATCCTTTGATACCGCGTGTCCAAGAAATCTCACCTTGGATATCAAGAACTCACACTTCTCGAACTTAGTATACAAGCGATGCTCTCTCAAAATATGTAAAACGATACGCAGATGGTCCTCGTGTGCCTCCCTCGTGGGTGAATAGATAAGACTATCATCCACGAATACCACCACAAAACTATCCAGATATGGATGAAAGATACAGCTCATTAGACCCATCAATGTAGCTGGAGCGTTCGTCAGACCGAACGACATAACCAAAAAATCATAGTGACCACAATGAGTTCGAAAGGCGGTCTTTGCTATGTCCTCGTCCCTAATCCATAATTGGTGGTACCCTGATCTCAAGTCACTCTTTGAGAAGCAACTCGACCCTTTCAACTGATCAAACAAGTCATCAATCCTCGCTGTCGAATATTTGTTCTTCACCGTTACCTAATTCAACTTTTGGTAATCAATGCACAACCGTAAGGATCCATCTTTTTTCTTTGCAAATAGAGCTGGAGCTCCTCACATTGACATACTCGGATGTACAAACCCCTTGTCAAGTAACTCCGAAAGCTATACCTTGAGTTCTCGTAACTCAGCAGGTGCAAAATGGTAAGATGGCATAGAAATGGGAGCAGCTCCTAAAACTAGATCAATAGAGAACTCTACCTTGCGACTCAGTGGTAACTCAAACAAGTAGTCAGGAAAAACATCTGGGTAATCGCAAACCACAGGGGGTAGCTCCCTTCGAACTCTAATCGTCTCATCCAACATGAGATTTGAAAAGAGGAAGCTCAGATTCCCTTGACTCCGAGCAACACCAGTCACGAACGCCAAACCCTCATCCCTATCACCCAAGATATGAAAGCAATCACCCGCCGGTGTACAAATCGATATCCTTTGTCGATCACAATCGATAAAGGCACGATAGGTGGTCAGCCAGTCCATCCCTAGGATGGCATCAAACGTGGTCATATCTAGAATGATAAAGTCAAACTCTAAATAACGATCGGCTACCTCCAACTCACAGAACCTACAAACGTGACTCAACATCACACTCCCACTGACTGGGGTCCCTATGCTCAACGCACTACCCAACAAGTCTGTTTTCAACCCTAGTGCAGATGTAAAAGCAGAGGAAATAAATGAATGCAATGCTCCCATGTCGATAAGAGCACTGGCCCATGATCTATACACTAGGAGAGTACCTCTAATCTTGGACATGGTAGCTACAGCATCAGGCACGACCGGTGCTCTGGAAGAACTAGGATCAGCAAGAACATATGCCATTCCCTGCGATGCTCTGGCCTATCCACTGTGGCCTTGGACTGTCGACTGTCTCCCAAACTGTACTGAGGCACCACCCTCTACAAACCTGGACATCTGAGCTCTAGGCTGTTAATACTGTTGGAACGCGGAAGAAAAATTAAGAACCGGCGCCGTGACCGTAAAAAATGGCGCGTGCGTTTTTCATGAAAAACG
>JAUMHN010280505.1:0-18992 GCA_032360265.1 Heliamphora ciliata
ACCACGAATGCAAAAACATCTCAAATGTTTCTCATTAATATGCCAGGGATCAAGAATAAAAAACCTAAAAAGCATGATTTTTCAGTATACATTCCTAAAAAAAATACCGTTAATTATGATGAGAAAAGTTTTGAATTCATTTTAATCTGGTTCCCTCTACCAGTTTAAAATTAATACGCCAGCAGTCTGGTAACCTGAGAATAGTATGCCTCGATGGAAGGACGTCTACTATCCTTCATAAGACTAGATAAGCCAATTTCTTTTAATTTTACTATTTAGGCAATTGACCATGCCAAGTAAAATTAAATAGCTGATATGCTTTGGTACAGTATATAATAGAAGTGACTCAGATGGGGAGGATACTATTATATACAGTTAAGTGTTAACCATTACCTAATCCCAAATCAATTGCTTCACAATGAACTCTTCAGATGGAGAAGTTATCTACACTAACAATTATCTATAATTCTCTCTAAAGGAGATTTGTACTAGAGATACCGCAATTAATCTGTCCGTTAGGAAGGAAAGCCTTACTGTCGACACGCAGGGTTCAATTGTATCCCCTACAAACTGGTGATGGAGACCGCAGAATTTATCTGTGAATAAATTTTCTCTCCCACTTAGATTTTTAAAACATTTTTTAGGGTTATAAAAATTTGTAAAATTAAAGTAAATTTATTAATTTTGAAAACCACATGATCTGAAAGAATCAAATATCTTTTCGTGTACACGATTCTTAAGATTCTAATTCGCCAAACTATCTTTTCATGTTTAAATACATAACAAATAAAACTTAATAAATGCACAATTTTCCTTCATTTTTTTAGCTAAGGTAGTAATTAAAGGTATTTATTTATTTTATTTTTTGTCCCGCATTTTTTAAAAAATAATAATTTATTTCGATTAAACATTTTTCTATTTAACTGATTCAAAATTCAGAATTAATTCTCACTTTTTTCCAAGATATCTGATTTTATAAAAAAATTATCTTAAACAAGATATTTTGTAAAAAAATAAAATATCTAAAGTTTTTCATTTAATTAAAATTAATTAATTAAAAAAACTTAATTTTATTTTCAATTATAAAATATTTAAAATCAAATTTTTGAATTAATTAAATAGCAGGATAAATAAAATAAATATACAATCATCCACGTAGTTCATATATGTATACACATGACATGCATATATGCTGATTTTATGATTCAAGTGAAATACTGAGATGCTTTAGTCTCCTAAAGAGAATAAGCTGTTTCAATCCTTGTTCGCATGTGATTTAGTGTCCTAATTGCATAAGGCTTTCCTGATAGTATCTGATATATACTAATATATCATATTGGTCTCGTACAGATCAGAAAATCAACACAAAACAGCCTCGAGAGAGAAAAACCGGCAGCCCACCGCCAGCCACTGCCGGCGCCACCTAGCTGCCGCCTTCAGGCGACTTCTGCCGCTTCATCCGAACTCCGTTTTTGACGAACTTTATACCGTTGGAGAGCTCTCAAAATATGAGATTTTTTGTCAAAAAATTTGCTCAAAATCAGTACGAAAAAATGTCAAAAAATGGCCCAAACCACAAACAATTCTGCTGGCCGCAACAGCACTACGTCGCGAACTTTTTGAGGCTTTTTAAACCTCTCTCTAAACTCCGTTTTCTATGAAAAAATTTAATCAAAAACAGCTCAAAAATGCCAAAAAACCACGTATAACAGACTGTCGCCGCTCCTGTGCGCTGTCGCCTGGCACTGCCAACTTCTCGTGGCAGTTCCGGCCTCATCCGAACTCCGTTTTTGATATTCTTTATATCAATGAAAATCTCTCAAAATATAAAAAAAAATTTGTCAAAAAACATTCTGGAAATTTTCCCGAAAGAAGGCTAAAAAACCAGCCTGAAACCACGGCTGCCGCACCACTGCGCCGCCACCGTTGTTGCTGTTTGCCGTCGCTGTTGTTGTTTGTTGCCTGTTTGGGTTGTGATTTTGGTTTTTACTACTATTTTATGTTTAAAAAATTATCCAAAAAATAGTCCTAAAAATGGCTTGAAAAATCATAAAAATCTCCATCGAACTGCTGCCGGCAAAGTCGCCGGAACCGAGCTGTTTTAGTGATTTTTCTTTGCTGTTTTTGACTTATTTTTTATGTTATTTCTTATTCATAAATACTATAAAAAAATTTACCCAAAAAAACCGTTAAAAATCATTAAAAATTTATTGCGATCCGTGGGCCGTAAAAACCCAAACCACCGCCGGTGCCGCCTCTGTTCTTCGTGTTCTTGGATATGTTCAACCTATTCTTAAATAATCTAAACAAATATTTTAAAAATAGAAACTAACTATTACATTGATCCTATGTCCTAAAAGCTCACATTCAATCTATCTCGGTCAACCTCCCGTGATTAAAAAAAATTATCATTCACAAGCCATTCAATCAAATATGAATAAAAAAATTATGATCATAAAATCGGAATTAGAACGCCTGCAAAACAAAGTTAACAGCAGTTATAAAACTACTTGACCCTGATAACCGTAAACAAAAAACAAAATGGCTCGGATACCAATTGTTGGAGGTAAGACTACCAAAAACATTATTTTTGCAAACGATTATCTAAAAAAAATAACTGGACTGACAAACATCGAAACGGGCTTCTGATAAAACTTTTAACAACGAATGATCAAAATAAAATCCGTGCAACCAAAGTTAATTTAGAAGAATATCTTTTACCGATCAAATCTTCAACTACATTTTTGATTCCGAGTTGAAACTCATGTCAGACCTTTTACTGTATTCCCTTATGCGATTCTCGAATGTAGTGTAGGCTACGAACTATCAAGAACTCGTACTGGCAGAACCTTGACAGCTTTAGTCTTAATGACAAGTTATGAAACTGATTTAACCTACCACATATTTATAGGGGTACAGCAGGGACCTGGGTAGTAAATCTAAGTAAGACTTCTAGTGGAACACAGACACGTATTAGCGGTTTCTGCAATTAAGCAAACATTATAGCGATATCTGCAATTATGAAAAATAGTAACGGTATCTGCAATTTTCATAAAATACTGATTTACAATTCAAACTACTAAAGAACAATAATTGCACTCTAACTCATAATTTTAAGACCATATAGCATTGAGCTCTTGTTATTAAATGGTTACCATTTTTTTCCATGTTAAGATTCTCAATACCCGCTAATTAAATTTAATTACTGATAATTTAATTTAATCGACATCTTGATATTCCTTAAAATCTTTCGCTTAACTTATTTGACAGCCGGATAATCAAATTCACCTACAGGGTTTGGCCTGGTCAAAACTTATAAGATTCCTTAAGGGACTATCATCAATCCTGATCTTTCGAGACGTGAATTCCATGAATAATTAATTTTACCATATAAATAATACCGCCATCCAACCACCGGGAATATAAACCCATATAAGATCGCACCCTCTAATGAATCAAAATAAAGAATATTAAATATACGCAAATCAATAATTATTTCAGGATTAAAAGTATAAGCACTATTCATAATAATCTTAGGGTGTGAATTAATTTATATAGTCAGTATAAAATTAATTTTTTCAAATGTCCTGTTCATTACACACAAAATGTACTAGTACAGAAAATCGAAATAATAGACAGCACTGTTATCTGTTCCACGTAATCAAGACATGCCTACTAAAACTCTGTGCTACAGTCGTACCGATGGTATGTCCATTTCCATCTAAACTTTGGACATAAAACTTATATTCTGCTAGAATCTAAAATCTAATCTTCTATGTATATGTCATACTTTGTACACCAGATTAAATACTATACAGAATATAGGGCATCCATGCATAATATTAAAGAAATGATATGCATATATTGCTCATAAAGATTGTCATAAAGTAAAAAATTAATTTTATTAAAATAAAATTATATACTAAAAACATGAATTTTAGTATATCAATCCTAACAGGTGATGCGCGTTCTTTTCTCCCTCCTTTCATTTTTCTGTTTTGCTTCCACTCTCCTTTTTTCTAATTTTCTTTCTTATTGCTTTCCTTTATTATTCTTTTTTTCTTTGCAATGCTTTAATTGGGCTTAAAACTTATAGTAATCTGAGGCCTTGACTTCGTGAATTCTCTTCTCCAGGTAGTAATTCGGTGGCCAGTTGTCATCTATTAAGCTTAATGGATTGCTTAGCATAGACAATTGACACGTGGTAACATGTGTCAATTTGAGAAGATATTTCGGATTGCTTAATTATTTTGATGTAAAATTTAATTTTCAGAAAAATTCTCAGAATTTAATATAAATTTTTAATGTTAATTCATGAATTATCGGTGACGACACAATTTTAACAAAGAATTTTCTAACTATAAGTTTTTAATTTTGATGTGTATTGAATTTTAGCGAATTTTGTTATAATTTTTCGATTTAATTTTTATTTATAAGGTTTTGCCAGGAATTACATTTTAAGAGTATCATCTAATTATTTTTGTTTTTCTGTTGTATTTTGGGTACCAGATTTTACACCACTGCTGCTTCTTCTTCATCTCGTGCCCAGGCTTCTAGTATTGCTCGGACTGCTATTGGCTTAGAGGGGACGACGGAGGAGACTGGATCATCATTTGGGGGGTCGTCCCAAGGTGGCTACGTTATTCGGAGGAAGAGGACCTAACGAGAGTGATCGTCCTGCCGCCATCTGCTGATTTAGTTTTCTCTGTTCACGGAAGCCTGCATGCCTATTCTTGCTTGGGCTTACGTGTTCATTTGATACATTCTGATACTCATATTTTGGTTCATTATACGGGTTCACTGCTCTTGATCATGCTAATACACTGTTCTTGATACTCCCACTGTTACATACTGACATACTGTACTCAACACAATGCACATATATGATGGATGGGGCCTGCGTACCTTTGGTTCTTCCTTTGGCTGCGTGCCATGACATATATACACACATTACTTTACTTATGATGGGTTGGGCCTTCGTGCCATTTGGTTTACACTTTTGATGATCATGGATACCTTACGATTATTATATTATGAAAAATCATTTTTTGAATGCTTGATTTGATTGCGCATGATGTATGATTCATGAGTTGAAACCCTGCCGTACAAACTGCTTTTCCTTATTGCGAGTTGTTTATGAGTCGTTGATGATGATTTGGGCACATTAACAAAATGAGAAGAAGCTGTCAAAATTTTTGCATAAAAAAGGTGGCAGCCGTGGGTTTTGGAATGGCAGCCTGAACATGCATGGGGAAAAGTTCGCGGCTTGGACCTTTGAAAATCATGACCGTGAGATATGAAGTTGGCGGTCGTAGGAAAAAAATGGCGACCGTGATAAAAGTTTTTGGTGCGAAACTTTGAGCAGGTTCTGTGAGTTCCCTCCATTTCAAGTTCTATAAAAGGGGGAAACTGTTCCAAACCCCACTATTTTGGATATCTTGCACTTTCCTTGCCTTCTTCATGGCCCACTCTTACAACAACTCCCTATTGCTTGGATGGGTGACTTCTCTCAGGTAGAGCGCAAGAACTTCCTCAACTTTGGCCTAGGTGTGCTATTCTTTTTACGCATGATGAGAATTGATTGGCATCTTCTACGAGGAGCATGTTGGAGGCAAAACTGCCAAGATCATTATTTTTGTAAACGATTTTTGGTAAAAAAAATAACAAGATGGGCAAATGCCGAAACGGGTTCCAGATAAAACTTTTGACGAGAAATGATCAAAATAAAACCCGTGCAACCAAAGTTAATTTAGATGAATACCTCTTGTCGATCTAATCTTCAACTACGACATGATTCCGAGTTGAAGCTCCAGTCAGATCTTCTAATGTATTCTCTTACGCGATCCTCAAACGTAGTGTGGGGTACGATTCTCCGAGAACCCGTACCGGTAGAACCCCGATATATATAAGTCTTGAAAGATAAAACAAATATCATAATAATAATGATATAAAATCATTAAAAACTGGTTCAGCCTACCCGCATATATATAGGGCTACAGTAGGGACCCGGAGAGTTGTCATGCCCCAAACTCCAGGTCACGTGAAACACCCACAAACAACCAAATATAATACCCAACCTGAGAATATAATCTCAAATTAAACCATACATGCATTGTATATAATCGCCAAACGACTTACATTACACGGCCCCAATGCCGAAAAACATGTTATCGCATACATGTTAAAAAACGAGCATAAAGAAAGACAACAAGTCTTCTGCACCTCCAGCAACCCCGGATCAACCTGCGTGACCGATACTAGAAGAAAATTAGAATCCCACACTGTGAGCCAAAGCTAAGCATAAACCAGACAGGCATGCAATATAAGCTAAACAAGTTAGGAAAATGAGGTGTAGTTTTACACTCTCTTTCAAGCCTTAAAACAATTTGAAAACAGTTTTAGATCACGACTCATCAGAGGCAACAAAACAGTTTGATAACACGACTCGCACGAGTCCCAAAGATAACAGATATATATGTACGTACAGCACATGGATATATATCTAAGCCGGCTCTACTAAGCCCCAACAAGCTACTCATGCAACACATGCACTACGCTCATCACACTATGAGCAACACACCCAACACATAACAGATATGCATCACACGTACTATTTTTAAGATCATGTTCCATCCTTGAAACTATACATATCATCCTAATAGATATCATGCCACAGTTAAAGTAAATAGTAAAAACACATACAAAGGTAACAACTATAGACTCCTGCCCATTACCCTAAACCCGTGTCACACAGACTAGCTTGGTAATGACAAGTTCTAAACGGAGTTATAATAACAACGCCGTTAACGGAGGCAACCGACATAATTTATGGGATAGACCCGAGGGTCCAAAGCACCTACAACACAAGGATTTTCTCAGGCTTTCACCGAAGAACCACTGTCCCATCTAATACATGTCTTCTCGGGCATTCATCGAAGGACCACCGCCCCATCTATCATGTGTCTTCTCAGGCATTCACCGAAGGACCACCGCCCCATCTAATGCATGCCACCCATGCAACACACGCAACCCGTGCAACACACACCACGCACGCAACCCGTGCAACATGCATCACATGCATTCGCTCTTCAGAGCCCACATATACATGCCTATAAAACTATGAGTTTTAAAACATAAAACCACATTTTGCATATCGACAACAAGCCATGTAAAACTTCACAATTCGTACATAAATAAACTAGAGTTATAGATGCACAAAGCCGGTTATAAACGCACATAGCCATATATAATCCCACATCATGACGCCACCCGTCACATAACTCAACACGACATCACGTTCCACACACACACGTCATCCGCTCACCCGAATGACCCATCCGCTCATCAGGACAACCAACGATACAGAAAACCAAAGCCAAACCTGAAGGTCAACACCACCCAAGCGCTCGAGCGCTCAACCATCACTCGAGCGGTCCCCAACCAAAATAGCACACTGCCGCAACCCCGCTCGAGTGCACAACCACCGCTCGAGCGGTCCCCTACCGACATACATCTCTGCCACCACCTCGCTTGAGTGAACGACCACCGCTCGAGCGGTCCTCTGCCAGCATACATCTATGTCACCACCTCGCTCGAGCGGACGACCACCGCTCGAGCGGTCCCCTACCAACATAAATCTCTGTCACCACCTCGCTCGAGCTGATGACCACCGCTCGAGCGGTCACCCACCGACTCAACTCTTAGCCACCAGCCCGCTCGAGCGCACAACCACCGCTCGAGCGGTCAACGCTAGGAGGAAACCCAAACTAAGAATCCAACCACCAAAACACTAACACCCGACATGGCCAACTCAAACCCACACACCCCAAGAAATGAGAAACTTGGTAGAAAGGGCCCATAAGCATGAAAAACAATCTTTTTCCAACACTCGGCCAAAAATGGGTGAAAAATGGTTTGGAAATCTTAACATACCTTCACTCTTTTGGTCATAAATTTTTCTACAAAACGAATTTTATGGTTAGAGAGGTGTCATTAGAAAGAAGACTTCCGGGGCTTCGATTTGAGTACAAGAACGACCCAATTCCGAGTCCGAGTGAGGGAGATAATGTCAAAACAAAACAGTTCTTGGTGTTCTTGGAGTTCTAAGGTGCCAAACGCTCCAAAAAAACCTAGATTTTCCTGTTCTTGGTGTTCTAAGGTGCCAAACTCTCCAACACCCACTATGATGCATCAAAACACCCATAAACCTACCAATTCGCATATAATAAACTCCCATGGACATACACAAACTTAAACCACCAAAGACCATCGAACGAAAGGCTTCAAAACCCGGTTCACCCGACCGAAAACACATAAAAGCCTTTTGAAACCAAAACCCGATTTGTTTGAAACAAAATTAGATCTACAGCAATCTAACCGTTAAAAACACACACGATTACATGTAGCACCCTTATAAGACATGAGAGTCTAGGATCCTACCTCGGTGAGTTAAAAACTCGACGTCTCGAACTACTTGCAAACTCGGGCCTCGTCGGAATGAAATTCCGTTCAGATGAACGCGTAGCCCACCGTGCCAAAAGCAAGGATCTGCTGTTGGATCGTTGAAAATCGAGCCCCGGGCCCCCAAGAACTTAGAGAGAAAGTAGAGAGAAAAAAAAAACTTATTAGAGAAGTTTTAAAAATATCTAACTACAGATATTTATAAGCCTCTAAAATATATTTTTTTGAAAATTTTCAAAATTCGCACCGTAACATCCCTTGCCCCCGGGAACCTACCCCGCATGCATATCTAACTCCGATCATGCATCAAAAGCAAATAAAAACATGCTATCACATAAACACGAAACGCGCGTTGAAAAACACTGAAAAAGAAAACTGGTCAAGATCTCACAACTCTACCCCCCTTAAAGGAATTTCGTCCTCGAAATTCAACTCAAGGTCAAAACAACAAATCGTCGATCGCAATCGACATAGGCATACGAGATGGTCAGCCAAACCATTTCTAGGACATAGTCAAACAAAGTCAGGCATCTTAAACAATGGCCAACTATCTCAACGACACGGGATCTACAACTCACCCCAACCTCACATCGTCACCAACCACTACCTCAGCACAGCACATCACCTACAGAATCGATCATCAACTCCCAAGCAGATACAACGAAGAACTGGCCCAAAGCCTGCATACTCAAAAAGTACCTCTGTTCGCTGAAGGCATAGCTGCATTATCCGGCTTGACTGGTGCCCTAGAAGAACTGGGAGCTATAAGGGCATACACCCGTGGCAATGCCGCTCTGCCCTGTCCACTATAACTCGGCGCTGTCGGCTGCTGTACCGACTGAACTGAAGCTCCCCTATCTGTTGCCCGAGAAGTCAGACCTACTTGATGTTGCTGTCGGTCCTGCACAAGTGAACCCCCTGGTGTGCCCACTGTACTCGGCGCACTCTCCACTGAGGACAATCCCAATGAATGTGTCCAGGTTGGCCACATCCATAACAAATCTGTGACTCCCTCCCCCGTGACTGAACCGATACCGAACCCTAGGACTGCTTCTGCTACAAGCAATCCACTACATGATGTCTGAGCTGCTTGCATCGGAAGCAACGGAACTCTTACTACTCTGGCCTTCCCATTGAGTCTATGGGAGGTGAGGATACTGAAACCTGTGGCTGATACGACCCCACAGGATATGAACTCGGACCAGATGTCTGTTGACGCTTATCACTGCGTCCCCGGGACTGTGCACGTCCCCCGTTCTGTTGACTCCTACTGTCTCTGTGTGTCTCGTTTAGAGTGTCCTCCACCTTCATGGCGGTCTCCACCAACTCTATAAAAATATGCATCCTGAATGCTACCACTCGATATCTGATAGCGGGCCTCAAACCCCTCTCAAACCTCTTCGTGCGGAACTCATCAGTGGGTACGATCTCTTGTGCAAACCGAGATAGGTTAGTAAACTCAACCTCATACTGAATCACTGTCATTGTCCCCTAAGTCAGAAAAAGAAAGTCCTCTCTGTACCGATCCCTCAGAGTCGCAGGAAAGTATTTCTCCAAAAATACCTTCATGAACGCCTCCCAAGTGCCTCCAACGGTAGTCCTGGAAAATTTCCACCACATGTGAGCACTCTCCCTCAGCTGAAAGGCAGCAAAAGAAACCCGCAACTGGTCCTCCTCAATTTAAAGCGTGTCCAAGATCTTGGTGACTAGCTCCAGCTATTCCGTGGCTACTGTGGGGTTAGAATCCCCAGAAAAGGTAAGAGGGTCCAGATGTCGGAACTCGTGCATTGCGACCGTCGCCCTCGGTTCAGGTACACTCTCTCTCCCCGTAGACGCCTCAGCCAGCGCCGGATGGAGCCGACCATCTCACGCAACAGATCTCATCAACAGGTCCTTAGGGTGCATTTGCATCCCCAATATCTAGGACTGGAATGTCCCTTTGGCCAAAACCATGGCCACGGCCTCGACTACGGCCTCGTCCTCCCCGCATGGACATTGCGTCTATATGAATGGAAAGATAGAACATAAGAAGCAGCACAAAAGTATAAACCGCATAAACATGCTAATCACATAAGCTCATAGGTTCATGCTAATCAAACCCCACATAGCGAGGGGAACCGAAAAGAATGACGCGTCAATCTGGATAACCTACTCAGATTTCCTGCTAGAAATCACGTCAGCTAAACGCGTTTCTAACTTGGCTCCCAAATTTGTTAATCCAAACGCCTAAAGGCAGGACTAATCAATCCCACAGTTCAACCCCCATACTCACATATACACAACATTCTCATGCTTAACATGTCAACCCATTCATGTTACCAAAGCATCTAAACACAGGCAATCAAGCACACGCAATCAACCTCACACGATGATTCACCCTCTTCCCACGGCTCTAGGTATTCGAACCCAATGCTTTGATACCAAGCTGTCACGCCCCAAACTCCGGATCACGTGAAACACCCACAAACAACCAAATATAATACCTAACCCGAGAATACACTCTCAAATTAAACCATATATGCATTGTATCTAATCGCCAAACGACTTACATTACACGGCCCCAATGCCAGAAAACATGTTATCGCAATCATGTTAAAAAATGAGCATAAAGAAAGACTACAGGTCTTCCGCGCCCTCAGCAACCCTGGATCAACCTGCGTGACCGGTACATGAAAAAATTCAAAATCCCACACCGTGAGCCAAAGCTCAGTAGAAACCAGATAGGCATGCAGTATAAGCGAAACAAGCTAGGAAAATGAGGTGAAGTTTTAGACTCTCTTTCAAGCCTTAAAACAATTTGGAAACAGTTTTAGATCACGACTCATCAGAGCCAACAAAATAGTTTGATAACACGACTCGCACGAGTCCCAAAGATAATAGATATACATGTACATACAGCACATGGATATATATCTAAGCTGGCTCTACCAAGCCCCAACAAGCTACTTATGCAACACAAGCACTACGCTCAACACACTATGAGCAACACACCCAACACATAATAGATATGCATCACACGCACTATCTTTAAGATCACGTTCCATCCTTGAAACTATGCATATCATCCTAATAGATATCATGCCACAGTTAAGGAAAAATAGTAAAAACACATACAAAGGTAACAACTATAGACTCCTGCCCATTACCCTAGACTCAAGTCACACAGACTGGCTTGGTAACAACAAGTTCTATACAGAATTACAATAACAACACCATTAACGGAGGCAACCGGCTTAATTTATGGGATAGACCCGACGGTCCAAAGCACCAACACAACACAAGGGTCTTCTCGGGCTTTCACCGAAGGACCACTACCCCATCTATCATATGTCTTCTCGGGCTTTCACCGATGGATCACCGCCCCATCTAATGCATGCCACCCATGCAACGCACGCAACCCGTCCAACATGCATCACATGCATTCGCTCCTCAGAGCCCACATATACATGCCAATAAAACTATGAGTTTTAAAGCATAAAACCGCATTATACATATCGACAACAAGACATGTATAACTTCACAATTTGTACATAAATAAACTAGAGTTATAGATGCACAAAGCTGGTTATAAATGCACATAGCCATATATAACCCCACATCATGACGCCACCATCACATATCTCGATACGACATCACGTGCCACACACACACGTCATCCGCTCACCCGAACGACTCGTCCACTCACCAGGGCAACCAACGATACGAAAAACCAAAGCTAAACCCGAAGGTCAACACCACCCAAGCGCTCGAGCGCTCAACCACTACTCAACTGGTCCCCAACCGATATAGCACACTGCTACTACCCCGCTCAAGCGCATAACCACCGCTCGAGCGGTCCCCTACCGACATACATCTCTGCCACCACCTCACTCGAGCAAACGACCACTACGTGAGCGGTTACCTACCGACTCAACTCTTGGCCACCAGCCCGCTCGAGTGCACAACCACCGCTTGAGCGGACAACGCTGGGAGGAAACCCAAACTAAGAACCCAACCACCAAAACACGAACACCCGACATGGCCAACTCGGACTCACACACGCCCAACATGGCAACGTGAACCCACACACCCTAAGAAATGAGAAACTAGGTAGAAAGGGCCCACAAGGATGAAAAACAACCTTTTTCCAACATTCGACCAAAAACGAGTGAAAAAGGGTTTGGAAATCTTGACATACCTTCACTCTTTTGGTCATAACTTTTTCCATAAAACGAATTTTAATGTGAGAGAGGTGTCATTGCAAAGAAGACTTCTGGAGCTTCGATTTGGGTACAAGAACGACCCAATTTCGAGTCCGGATGAGGGAGATAATGTCAAAACAAAACGGCCCCGCGCAGCCAATCCGCTGAAGCGGACATCAGACGCTCAAGCGAGCTACCACCCGAGAAAATCTCAGATTTTCCTGTTCTTGGTGTTCTAAGGCTCCAAACTCTCCAACACCCACTATGATGCATCAAAACACCCATAAACCTACCGATTCGCATATAATAAACTCCCACGGACATAAACGAACTCAAACCACCAAAGACCATCAAACGAAAAGCTTCAAAACCCGATTCACCTGACCGAAAACACACAAAAAGCATTTTTAAACTAAAACCCGATTTTCTTGAAATAAAATCAGATCTATAGCAATCTAACCGTTAAAAACACACACGATTACACATAGTACCCTTGTAAGGCATGAGAGTCTAGGATCCTATCTCGGTGAGTTAAAAACTCGACGCCTCAAACCACGTGCAAAATCGAGCCTCGCAGGAATAAAATTATGTCCGGATGAATGCATAGCCCATCGTGCCAAAAGCAAGGATCTGTTGTTGGATCATTGAAAATCGAGCCCCGGGCCCCCGAGAACTTAGTGAGAAGGCAGAGAGAAAAAAGAAACTTATTGGAGAAGTTTAAAAATATCTAACGCTAGATATTTATAGGCCTCCAAAATATCTTTTTTTGAAATTTTTCAAAATTCGCACCGTAACATCCCACGCCCTCGGGAACCTTCCTCACAAGCATATCTAATCCCGATCATGCTTCAAAAGCATATAAAAAATGCTATCACATAAACACGAAACGCGCGTCGAAAAATGCCAAAAAAAAAACGGGTCAGGGTCTCACAACTCAACCCCCCTTAAAAGAATTTCATCCCCAAAATTCAACTCAAGGTCAAAACAAAAAACCGTCGATCGCAATCGACACAGGCATACTAGATGGTCAGTCGAACCATTCCTAGGACATAGTAAAACAAGGTCAGGCATCTTAAACAATGGCCTACTATCTCAACGACACGGGATCTAAAACTCCCCCAACCTCACATTGTCACTAACCACTGCTTCAGCACTGCACATCACCTACAGAATATATCATCAACTCCTAAGCAGATACAATGAAGAACTGGCCCAAAGCCTGCATACTCAGAAAGTACCTCTGTTCGCTGAAGGCATAGCTGCATCATCCAGCACGACCGGTGCCCTAGAAGAACTGGGAGCTATAAGGGTATACGCTCGTGGCAATGCCACACTGTCTTGTCCACTATAACTCGACGCTATCGGCTGCTATACCGACTGAAGTGAAGTTCCCCTATTTATTACCGGAGAAGTCTGACCTACTAGATGCTGCTGTCGATCCTGCACAAATGAACCCCCTAGTGTGCCCGATGTACTCGGCGCACTCTCTCTCTGAGGATAATCCCTAAGAATTTGTCCAGGTTGGCCACATCCATAACAAATCTGTGACTCCCTCCCCTGTGACTAAATTGATACCGTAGCATGGGACTGCTTCTGCTACAGGCAATCCACTACACGATGTCCGAGCTGCTTGCATCGAAAGTAACGGAACTCATACTGCTCTGGCCTTCCCATTGAGACTACGGGAGGTGAGGATACTGAAACCTATGGCTGATATGGCCCACTAGATACGAACTCAGACCAGATGTTCGTTAACGCTTATCACTGCGTCCCCGAGACTATGCACGTACCCCATCCTATTAACTCCTATTGTCTTAGTCTCTGCGTGTCTCGTTCAAAGTGTCCTCCACCTTCATGGCGGTCTCAACCAACTCTGTAAAAATAAGCATCCTGAATACTGCCACTCGATCTCTGATAGTGGGCCTCAAACCCCTCTCAAACCTCTTCATGCAGAACTCATCAGTCGGTACGATCTCTTGTGCAAACCGAGATAGACTAGTAAACTCAACCTCATACTCAATCACTGTCATCGTCCCCTGAGTCAGAAAAAGAAAGTCTTCTCTGTATCGATCCCTCAGAGCCGTAGGAAAGTATTTCTCCAAAAATACCTTTGTGAACGCCTCCCAAGTGCCTCCAACGGTAGTTCTGGCAAACTTCCACCACATGTGAGCACTCCCCTTCAGCTGAAAGGCAGCAAAAGAAACCCGTAACTCGTCCTCCTCAATTTGAAGCGTGTCCAAGATCTTGGTGACCAGCTCTAGCAATTCCGTGGCTACCGTGGGGTTGGGATCCCTAGAAAAGGTAGGAGGGTCCAGACGTCGGAACTCGCGCATTACGACCATGGCCCTTAGTTCAGGTACACTCTCTCTCCCCATAGAGGCCTCAGCCAGTTGCCGGATGGAGCCGACCATCTCACCCAACAGATCTCCATCAATAGGTCCTTGGAGTGCATTCGCATCCCCAATATCTGGGATTGGAATGTCCCTTCGGCTAAAACCATGGCCACGGCCTCGGCCACAGCCTCATCCTCCCCGCGTGGACATCGCGTCTATATGAACGAAAAGACAAAACATAAGAAGTCACACATAAGCATAAACCGCAAAAGCATGCTAATCACATAAGCACATAGGTTCACGCTAATCAAACCCCACATACCGAGGAGAACCGATAAGAATAACGCGTCAATCTGGATAACTTACTCAGATTCCCTTCTAGAAATCACGTCAGCCAAAGGTGTTTCTAACTTGGCTCCAAAGTTTGTTAATCCAAACACCCAAAGGCAGGACTAATCAATCCCACAGCTCAACCCCCATGCTCACATATACACAACATTCTCATGCTTAACATGTCAACACGTTCATGTTATCAAAGCATCTAAACACATGCAATCAAGCACACGTAATCAACCTCACACGATGATACACCCTCTTCCCACGGCTCTAGGTATTCAAACCCAGAGCTTTGATACCAAGCTGTCACGCGCCAAACTCCAGGTCACGTGAAACACCCACAAATAACCAAATATAATACCCAACCCAAGAATACACTCTCAAATTAAACCATACATGGATTGTATATAATCGCTAAGCGGCTTACATTACACGGCCCCAACGCCGAAAAACATGTTATCGCATACATGTTAAAAAACGAGCATAAAGAGAGACTACAGGTCTTCCGCCCCTCCAGCAACCCCAGATCAACCTGCCTGACCGGTACCTGAAGAAATTCAAAATCCCACACCATGAGCCAAAGATCAGTAGAAACCAGACAGGCATGCAGTATAAGCGAAACATGCTAGGAAAACGAGGTGCAGTTTTAGACTCTCTTTCAAGCTTTAAAATAATTTGGAAACAGTTTTAGATCACGACTCATCAGAGCTAACAAAATGGTTTGATAACACGACTCGCGGGAGTCCCAAAGATAACAGCTATATATGTACCAGCAGCACATGGATATATATCTAAGCCGGCTCTACCAAGCCCCAACAAGCTACTCATGCAACACATGCACTACACTCAACACACAATGAGCAACACACCCAACACATAACAGATATGCATTACACGCACTATCTTTAAGATCACGTTCCATCTTTGAAACTATGCATATTATCCTAACAAATATCATGCCACAGTTAAGGGAAAATAGTAAAAACACATACAAAGGTAACAACTATAGACTCCTGCCCATTACCGTAGACCCGAGTCACACAGACTAGCGTGGTAATAACAAGTTCTATACGGAGTTACAATAACAACGCAATTAACGGAGGCAACCAACGTAATTTACGGGATTGACCCGAGGGTCCAAAGCACCCACACAACACAAGGATCTTCTAGGGCTTTCACCGAAAGGCCACAGCCCCATCTAATACATGTCTTCTCGGGCTTTCACCAAATGACCACCGCCTCATCTATCATGTCTCTTCTCGGGCTTTTTTCGAAGGACCACCGCTCCCTCTATCATGTGTCTTCTCGGGCTTTCACCGAAGGACCACCGCCCCATCTATCATGTGTCTTCTCAGGCTTTCACCGAAGGACCACCGCCCCATCTAATGCATGCCACCCATGCAACGCACGCAACCCGTACAACACACACCACGCACGCAACCCGTGCAACATGCATCACATGCATTCGCTCCTCAGAGCCCACATATACAAGCCTATAAAACTATGAGTTTTAAAGCATAAAATCACGTTATACATATCGACAACAAGCCATGTATAACTTCACAATTCATACATAAATAAACTAGAGTTATTGATGCACAAAGCCCATTATAAACGCACATAGCCATATATAACCCCACATCATGACGCCACCCGTCACATAACCCGACACAACATCACGTGCCACACACAACACATCATCCGCTCACCCGAACGACCCGTCCACTCACCAGGACAACTAACGATATAGAAAACCAAAGCCAAACCCGAAGGTCAACAACACCCAAGCACTCGAGCGCTCAACCACCGCTTGAGCGGTCTCCAACAGATATAGCACACTGCCACAACCCCGCTCGAGCGCACAACCACCGCTTGAGTGGTCCCCTACCGACATACATCTCTGCCACCACCTCGCTCGAGCGGATGACCACCGTTCGAGCGGCCACCCACTAACTCAACTCTCGGCTACCAACCCGCTCGAGCGCACAACCACAGCTCAAGCGGTCAACGCTGGGAGGAAACCTAAACTAAGAACCCAACCACCAAAACACTAACACCCGACATGGCTAACTCAGACCCACACACGCCCAACACGGCAATGTGAACCCACACACCCCAGGAAACGAGAAACTTGGTTGAAAGGGCCCACAAGGATGAAAAACAACCTTTTTCCAACACTCGGCCAAATACGGGTGAAAAATGGTTTGGAAATCTTAACATACTTTCACTCTTTTGGTCATAACTTTTTCTAAAAAAAGCATTTTAAGGTTAGAGAGGTGTCATTGGAAAGAAGACTTCTGGGGCTTCGATTTGAGTATAAGAACGACCCAATTTCGAGTCCGGATGAGGGAGATAACATCAAAATAAAATGGCCCTGCGCAAGCAGTCCGCTCGAGTGAACATCGTGCGTTCGATCGAGCTACCACCCGAGAAAAATTCAGATTTTCCTGTTCTTGGTGTTCTAAGCCTCCAAACTCTCCAACACCCACTATGATGCATCAAAACACCCATAAAACTACCGATTCGCATATAATAATCTCCCACAGACATACACGAACTCAAACCACCAAAGACCATCAAATGAAAAGCTTCAAAACCCGTTTCACTCGACCGAAAACACACAAAAAGCCTTTTTAAACCAAAACCCAATTTTCTTTAAACAAAATCAGATCTACAGCAATGTAACCGTTAAAAATACATACAATTACACGTAGCACCCTTATAAGACATAAGAGTCTAGAATCCTACCTCGGTGAGTTAAAAACTCGATGTCTTGAACCACATGCAAAATTGAGCCTCGCCGGAATGAAATTCCGTCCGGATGAGCGCGCAACCCACCATGCCAAAAGTAAGGATCTGCTGTTGGATCATTGAAAATCCAGCCCCAAGCCCCCGAGAACTTATAGAGAAGGCAGAGAGAAAAAGAAAACTTATTGAAGAAGTTTTGAAAATATCTTTTGAAAATATCTAACTCCAGATATTTATAGGCCTCTAAAATATCTTTTTTTGAAATTTTTCAAAATTCGCGCCGTAACATCCCACGCTCTCGGGAACCTGCCCCGCATGCATATCTAATCCCGTTCATACATCAAAAGCATATAAAAACATGCTATCACATAAACACGAAACGCACGTCGAAAAATGCCGGAAAAAAAAACGGGTCAGGGTCTCACAGGAGTAATTTTGAGTTCGACTTCTAGTGGAACACAGACACCTGCTAGAGGTTTTTGCAATTATAGAAAGATATGCAGCGATTTCTGTAATTTTTACAAAACACTGAATTACAATTTACACCACTAAAAAACTATAATTGCACTCTGACCCATAATCTCAAGACCTTCTTGCATTGAGTTTTTGTTATTAAATGCTTACCATTTCTCCCCACGTTAAGATTCTCAATATCTGCCAATTAAATTTAATTACTGACAATTTAATTTAATTGGCATCTTGATATTTCTTAAGCTTTTTCGCTTAACTTATTTGACCGCCGAATAATTAATCTACCTACAGAGTTTGGCCCGGTCAAAACTTATAAGCATCCTTAAGGGGGGTATCGTCAATCCCGATATTCGGGACGTGGATTTCGTTAATAATTAATATTTGCCATATAAATAATACCGCTATCCAACTCACTAGGAATATAGACACATATAAGATCGCACCCTCTAATGAATCAAAATAA
>JAUMHN010280615.1:0-18992 GCA_032360265.1 Heliamphora ciliata
ACTATGCATTCATACATCACAAATGTAAATATGAAATCATAAATGCAAAACCATCTCAAATGTTTCTCATTAATATGTCGGGGATCCAGAATAAAATACATAAAAAATATGACTTTTCAGTATACATTCCAAACTGTAAGACAGATTGAGAATGCAGTGCCAGAACTGTGGGATCCCAAAGAAGGAGTAGAGCACTTAATTAGGAGCAGACGACACTTTAAGCCTTCTCAGCTCGAAAATGGACAAGCGAGTGGAAAGGGAAAAGAGAAAGAGCAAGAGGAAGAAGACAATGCTATGTAGAAACAGTTGAAGAAAATGTAAGCCAACATTTGTATCTGGGGCTTATTGATCGCTTCACATTGACATAGGCAAGATGTTCTGAAGGTCATAAACAAGGCTAACATTTTAATAGATGCAACTCCAGAGCAACTTATCGGGCTCATTTTGCCGGCTATGGAGCCAAAGGTTATTTCCTTTTTTGATAAGGATTTGCTGTTAGAAGGAAGGAGCCACAACAAACCATTGCACATCACTGTCAAATGCTTGGAGAAATGTGTTCCATTGACTCTTATTGACAATGGGACTGCATTAAATGTTTGCCCACATAGAATAGCTGTCTGCTTAGGGTTAAAGCCAAATCACTTCACACCCAGTAACTAAGGAGTCCGGACTTATGATAACATAAGAAGGGATGTGCTTGGGTTAGTATCATTTGTAGTGTCGGTGGGACCATTAGAGACTTTGGTCGAATTTCATGTGCTGGACGTACTGACATCTTTTAACTTATTGCTGGAAAGGCCATGGCTCCATGACCCAAATATCTAAGCTGTACCTTTCACCCTTCACCAGAAGTTAAAGATGATAAAAGATGGAGCAGTGTTGACGATTTACGGGGAAGATAGTATTCAAGCCTCAAGAGAAGATGGCTCCACTCTCCTAAAGGTTCAGCACAGAGAAGGAGACATGTTTTTGAGTGGATTTCGTTATGACGAGACTTCATTCATGCAAATGTTGCTGAAAGAAGAAGAGAACTACATCAACCCTCATGCAGTCGTAATGATGAAGCATATATCCTACTTCCTTGGCATGGGGCTAGGACGTAAACAAGGAATTTCGAAACCCATTCACGTATTGCCAGCTTCGTGATGCTTCAGTATTGGGTACAAGCCAACGAAAGAAGATTTGGAATGTCCAAAAGGGGGACGAAAAGGGTAGAAGGCCAAATACTCAAGAACACTAAATGGCTACTTTGTTAAGGAGGGAGACGACTTTCCATACTATGGCTTCCCGGAGTCGTGGATTGATGAAGAAACTAATCAGAAGCTACCAGGATTGGAAATCTTCTTTAACCATTAACTGTCTGATACAGAAGAAGAGGAAGCTGTGGGAGGAAAAGAAGAAGACGGAGAAGAGAAGTAAAAGGAGAAGGATTGGGCTGATGAATTAAAAGGCCTGGGAGCTGTGTTTGCTGATCAGATGCGCATAAACGATTAGGGTTGTTTAATGTTGAGCTACAATGCACTAGCTAATTACACCATACTTATCGTGGATGTGGCTACAAAGGATGTGAAAAATTGATCCATAGAGTCTTATAATGTGCATGTTGCATGTCCCGAGTTTGAATCACGTGAGTCTGTGATAGAGAGCACTTCTATCTGTGCATCTCCCTTTGCTTTTGCTTTTAAGCTTGTAGTCTCTTCTCTCTTTGATGAAACAAACAAGATTTCCAGATACTCTGTTTTGTTTGATTTATTTCATACGCTTTTCGATGATTTTGAATTCGACGAGAATATCTCGAAAGAAATAAAAAATTTAATAAAAATAGAAGAAAAAATACGTGCGTAACCAATAATTGAAGAAACTTTGTTAATAAATCTGGGTAATGAAACTAATCCACAAATTGTACAAATTAGTTCTTCTTCATATCTAGTTTAACGTGAGCAATTAGTAATTTTATTAAAAGAATTCAAAGGCGTATTTGCATGGTCTTACGAGGATATGCCTAGCATTGATCCTGATATTTTTCAACACCATATCCCTTTGTACCCTGATGCTAAATCGGTCAAACAAAAGTTGAGATGAGTCCAACCAGAATAGGCTCTGAAGATCGAAGAAGAGGTCACCAAGCAAATCAGCGTTGGGTTCCTGATGGTAACTGCGTATTCGAAATGGGTAGCCAATATTGTTCTAGTTTTGAAGAAAGATGGGCGCATCCGGCTCTGCGTAGATTTTTAAGATCTCAACAAGGCTAGTTTGAAGGACGACTTTCCACTGCTGTACATTGATGTCTTGGTAGACAGTACGATGGGGCATGCTCTCTTGTCATTTTTAGATGGTTTCTCCGGGTATAATCAGATTCTAATGGACCCTGAGGATAGAGAAAACACGACGTTAACTACACCCTTGGGCACTTATTATTATCGTGTGATGTCATTTGGTTTGAAGAATGTAGGAGCAACCTATCAGAGGGTGGCCACTACTATACTGCATGACATGATATATAAGGAGGTCAAGGTATACGTGGATGATATGATAATAAAGTTCAAGGATCAAGATGGCCACATTATAGCGTTGCAAAAGTTCTTTGAAAGGATTCAGAAATACAAGATGCGGCTCAACCCTCAAAAGTGTACCTTTAGAGTCACTGCTAAAATGATGCTCGGATTCACGATTACTCAATGAGGCATTGAAGTTGACCCTTCTAAGATCAAGGTAATCTTGGAAATGCCTCCTCGAAATACCAAACGAGAAGTCAAGGGTTTTCTGGGCAAGATACAGTTCATCAACTGGGTCATAGCCAAGCTGACAACTACCTGTGAGTCACTTTTTTGCCTGCTGAAGAAAGGGGTCAAATTTGAATGGGTTCACAAATGCCAAGTCGCCTTCGACGCTGTGTGTCAGTACTTGCAAAACCCACCTATTTTGGCTCCTCCCAAAACTTGATAGGCCACTGATTCTCTATTTGTTAGTGACTGATTCAGCTATGAGATGTATACTGGCCCAAAAAAAAGAACTGGGATTGAGAAGGCGATCTACTATTTGAGAAAGAAGATGACAGGGTCAGAGATATGAAATACACCACTGGAAAAGATGCATTGGGCTTTAGTTTGGGCTTCCTAAAAACTGAAGCAATACATGCTGTCTTTCACAGTGAATATAATTTTTCGGACGGACCCGTTAAATTACTTGTTTAAGAAATTGACATCGACAAGAAGGCTGGCCTATTGGCTGCTGTTATTATTAGAGTTTGATCTCAAGTATGTACTCGAAAATCAGTCAAAGGTATAGCAGTAGTAGAGTTTCTAGCCGGCTAACCAGTTGAGGAAGATAAAGACGTGGAATTCTAGTAACTTGATGAATAGTTAATGGGAGTTGAGGATGACAAGTGGACTCTATATTTTAATGGTGCATCTAATTAGTACGATTATGTAATAGGAGTTCTTCTTGTCACTCCTGACGAATCACTTCTTCCTTTGTCTCTGAAGCTCAATTTTAAAGTGACAAACAATCAAGTTGAGTATGAACCATGCTTAGCTAGGTTGGAGGTAGCCTTAGAATTAGGGGTAAAGAAACTGGAAGTCATCGGGGATTCAGCAATGGTGGTCTCACAGGCAAGAGGAGAATGAAAGGTTAAAGACTTAACGTTGATTCTCTACCATCAAAAGTTGGAAAAGCTGATACCTTGCTTTGAATCATTGGTTTTTACTCATATGTCAAAACTGCAAAACAAGTTTGCTGATGCATTGGCTACCCCGGCATTAATGATTGATATACCACTCGGGATTAGAATGAGGCCATTGATAATCAAGCCAAAGAGAAAGCCGGCATACGAGAAGACAACCGCAATCGAGGAAAGCATCGATAAACTTCTGTGGTATTTTAACATTCAGAACTTTGTACAAAAAAGGAGAATATCCCAAGTTTTCCAGCAAAAAGAATAAAAGAGCAATAAGGAGATTATCTGCACAGTTTGTCATTTACGGGGAAATATTATACAAATGAGGGCATTCTGGAGTTAACAAGCTGTGTGTCAACAGTGAAGAAGGGCAAGAGTTGATGAACGAAATACATGTGGGAGTTTGTGAGCCTCACATGAGTGAAAACATATTAGCCAAGAAGATTCTCCGATAAGGATATTTTTAGATGACAATAGAGACAGACTGTATATAGTTCGTACGAAGGTGCCATAAGTGTCAGATTCATGCAAACTTCATGCACGTTCCCCCATCTCAACTATATAACCTGACATCGCCATGGCCGCTCTCAGTATGGGCCCTTGATGTGATTGAAAAGGCAACTCCAAAGGCGTCAAATGGGCACGAGTTTATTTTGGTGGCCATCGATTATTTTACCAAGAGGATGGAAGCAGTCTCCTACTTGGTATTAAAAGCCTCTCATGTTGCCAAGTTCATAGAAAAAAACATCATTTGCCGGTACAGGGTCTCTCATGAGGTCATTTTGGATAATGGCTCGCACTTCTAAGGTGAGATCTTGGATCTCTTCGAAGAATACGGGATAGTGGCCCACAAGTCGTCACCATATCAGCCACAGACCAATGGGGCAGTCGAGGCAGCAAACAAGAATGTCAACAAGAATATTTTGCAAAAGATGATTAGCTCACATAAGGATTGGCCAGAACACCTACCGTTTACACCCTGGGGGTACATGACATCGATTAGAGTTTCAACGAGAACCACATCATATTCTTTAGTGTACGAGATGGAAGCTGTGCTGCTTATTGAGGTGAAAATTCCTTCACTAAGATTAATAGCCGAGATCTGTATTCCAGAAGCAGAATAGCAGAGGAATCAGATGGAAGAGCTGCTTTTGTTTGATGAAAAAAAGATGCAGGCTCTATTTCATATACAAGGGTACCAAATGAGGATACCTCGAGCATTCAACAAGAAAGTCAAGACCAGAGGTCTCAGAGAAGGAGATCTGGTTCTTAAGAAAATCAGAGCTCCCATCTTCAACCCAAGGGGCAAGTTCAAGAAAAATTGGGCCGGGCCATTTCTAATCAAAACCATCATGACTGGTGGTGCAGTAATCATCATAGATTTGAATAGCAATGTATTCTCCACTCCAATCAACCTTGACCAGCTAAAAAAGTACTACCCTTGAGAGAAAAATAAAGATAAAATGAAAGCTTGCTGAGTTGAAAATTGAAAAGGTAGCTCAAGCAAAAGTTGGAGCAGCCCGCAAGGCTAACAACCCAAAAGGGCGACCTTAGCAAAAGTTAGGGCATCATAAAAGGAGATTGTCAATACCCGAGAGTACCCGAACTACGTTATGGCCTAATTTCACTTTCTTGGGATACGTAGGCAGCTTTTTGTAAGAAGTCCTACCAGATTCTTTGTTTTAACCATCTTTGAATTTGAGTATGATCAATGTAAATTTTTAGGTTTCGATAATAAAGTCATTTAATTGCAAAAATTAAAAAATTTTGGATAACTTGGAACCACCTTAACATAAATGTGGTTTGTTTCATTTCGGCATTGGATACAAAGTTTCGAAAATAAAAGGTGGGCACGTAAATCCCAAACTCTAAACAAAATAAAAGAAAAGCTATGAAATTTTGAAAAAAAAATGAGTCCCTCAAGTCTATCTTCTTTTTACTTCATGTTTTCATTCTTCTCTGTCTCTCTTCTCCTTATCTTGCACCAACCATGCCTTATACTCGTCGAAAAGCTCTAGGCTTTATAGCTCCTGCATCTCCATCAATGAATGAGATGGCCAAGCCTCTTGATATGTTGCCAGAAATGGGACCCGCAGTAAAGATGAAAATAAACAACCTCGAACACCGTGAAAGATAATCTGGCTCTAACCAAACTACCTCATAATCCAGTGTGGCTAATAGAAAATGGACAGTCGTAAGCCGATTAACAGAACACCGTGGTAATCTATAGTGGTCAAGGTCATGGTAGGGATTCACCACCAAGAACATTGCCAAGTGATGTCTGGGCCTAATAGAGAGGAGAGATACTGCCACCAAGCTGCTTCAGTACTGTATATCTAATAATAAAGGTGGTAGAGGAGAGCTACAGCATTGTACCTATCTGTGGGAGGTTTCTGCATAAGGTTCACCTTCTTCATCAGCCAGATCTGCAATAGAGAGGTAAAGACAAAGAGAAAGCAGTAAAGAAAAATGTCGTGCAAGGAAATAAAGCAGATTGCAAGGGAGTCTCAGATGGCCGATGAGGAATACGAGATGGACGAAGGATATAATGATGAGCCCTTGGAGCCCGAACCTAAACTAAATGAAGGGGAAGAAGGGGACCGACCGGGAAGCTGAGAAGGTGACCTCAGAAGACATCAAATTATATGACAAAATATGAGCGTGCAAGAATTTTGGGTACGGTTGGGATGAAACGAACCCCCTTGAGGGTGTGATAGAAGACCTCTGACAAAGGCCCGGGTAGTGGATGAATTGATCATTGAAGACTCGTGGAAGAGTAAGTGAGAGATGGTACCGCAAAGGTGTTGAGATCGCAATGAAGAAACTCCGACAGAGAAAGATACTCTTCACCATTCGCCGCTACCTACTTGATGGAAGTTATGAGGACTGGGAGTTGATGAATTGATCTTTGAAGACTCGTGAAAGTGGCATGCGGGAAGTGGTACCGCAAAGATGTTGAGATCACAACGAAGGAACTCCGACAGAGGAAGATACTCTTCACGATTTACCGCTACCTACTTGATGGAAGTTATGAGGACTGGGGGTGGATGAATTGATCGTTGACGACTCGTGGAAAAGGCAAGTGGGAGGTAACCATCAAAGGCAGTGTGTTTTTAGCTGACAATGTGAAAGGTGTCGAGTTTACCTGAAGAAGAAAGGGGCTGCTAGCAAAGGTGGTATTCTCGCCGCGGTGAACAGCGTCCAGGCCAATCAGCATCTCTGCCAGAACCAGTGGGATAAAGTCTTTCCCTAACCACATTTAACCCACAATATCAACTAGTGCGCAACTGACTCATCCATCAGAAGAAGCAAGAAGGTACTGAGCTAGAAGGTAAAAACACAAGGCATAGCGGCATCACAACCGAAAGCCAAGGTCGCTAAGATCATCGGTAGGACGAACCTCTAAATAATCTAAAGAATGTCAAGACAGTCATCAGTTGTTAAGAAGGAAGCCTCCATTTTCGATAGGCCGCAAAGTTGTATTATCTGTTGCCGGGAGGAAAGGATGAAAGTAGGAACAAATATAGATGTTCTTGGGGGTAGATCCAGAATGGCAGCGAATTCCTCCATAGTAGGGCATAACTCCTCTAAACCAAAATGGAAGACATGGGTTTTAAGGTCCCTTAACTGAGCAACAACTTTCAATAATGGTTCGTTAGGGCTTACAGCCATTAGGGAAAATAGGGAGTTCATGCCAAATGAGGCAAAATTCAGGCGTTCGATATGGAAAAACTCCTCAATCCATGCAGAGAGGGGACCATGGAAAGAAGACGTCTAGATGAAGGTGACAGGAAATGGGGACCCTAAGAGCTGTATTTACAAGGTATGAGAAGGTTAGATGTCAAAAATTAAAAAAACAATACAATCATAGTTGTGACCGCCACCTTGGCTTATGGGGCCGCCATAATGAAAGTACACAGTACAATGATGTCACTTTGTTGACCGAGTGACCGCCACCTATCTCTTGGATTTTGTGGCGACCGCCACTATGGATTATGGTGATCGCCATGTTCAAAAGTGGCAAGCATGTTATGCTTGTAGTTTCTGTAATTTTAAGACTTATATCATGCATCCAAAATAGTTTGAGCAGCAAATAAGAGAAAGTCATGCAACAGATGAATATATAAAGAAGGCCCAAATGTATCAGAAGATCACAGAATGTATCAGAATGTGAAACAGTGGCACCTAGGCCCAACAACTAATAAACTGGGTTACGCAGGCCTATAAAACCAAATGTATCATAAATAAATGTATCTGAATGTATCATAAAATGGAAATCTCTCCCAATATTGCTCATTGCCTCTAGCAAACCCAACAGAAAGAAGGACCAACCTCGTTAGAGCTGACGTCCTCGAAAAGCATCTCTAAGTCGTCACTGTTATCTCCATCGTCTGAAGAAGAGGATACAACCTGGGAGCGGCTCCTGGTAGAAGAGATGGACCCTCTAGAGTGGGCTTTAGAGGAGGAAGCACGGGATCTACGGCCTCTACCTGGAGCCGAGACTAGAGCTGGAGGCTGAACTAGAGCCTGTGGTTGTACTATGCCGGCAGTTGGTACCAGAGGCTATCAAAAAAGAAGTAAGAATCCGAACAAAATATAGAAAAGTGCAAAAAAGTTAAAAGGGCAATAAGGTGCTCACTATGGCCACTAGGGTAAAAATAATGCCAGCTGCTCGAACTGTAGCATCCAGCTGACGAATCAGTGCTCTCTGACGCGTAAGCATCAGCATCACATGATCCAGCCACGCCTGATTAAACTGCAAAAGAAAAGAGGCAATCCATGAAAGCTAGACAAGTAAAGCAGTAACTAAAAGAAAGGAGTAAGAGTAAATGACAGACCTGGTAAATCTCAGCCCTAAACTCGAAGGCCGATGGGATTGGGACCAGAAGGGAGAAAAGGAAGCCATATGCCATAGTATGAATATCCCATGGGATATCAGGACCCATCACCCCTCCTGCTCTAGCTCCAACAGCTCCAGCGGTAGCTCCCGCACCAGCAGTAGCACCAGCAACATTAGCTCTAGCTCCAGCACCAGCATCAGTAGCCTCTGGTGCCCGTCTCCTCTTCCTGCCACCAGGTAAAGCCGAGCGGAGGCCTAACGGTCCTAACAGATGCGCCCGGGCCCAAGCTGTGTAATCCCCCTTCAGTCAGAGCAGCTCTGAGGCATGGGTCCCTGTAGACACCCCAATTTGACTCCGCCTAATCTTAGGCGAATCCGATGATGAAAATAGGTGAATTAATGTCTCCGTACAATCCTCGGGAAGCGATCCAAGCTCGGTATTTGAACCCATAACCTTCAAACCAATGAAATTTTGACGAACCATCGAAACTTGCTGCCCAAGTAAGGTGACCGCCAACACTCTTCATGGCGCCCGCCATAGAACTTTGTAGAAACCTTAGCCCAAAGTGGCGACCGCCACCTTCCATCATGGCGATCGCCCACTCCCATTGTGGTGACCGCCATAGAACTTTGAGGAACCTTCCAAAAATATGGCAACCGCCATCTTTGATTGTGGTGACCGCCAACTCCAAATGGTCTGACGTGTCCCAAAACGTGACAACACCTCATTGGTTGAAGAATTCTATAAATATCGTACCCTAGAGTACGTTTTCAGGACGAATTTTGAGCAAGAGAGACTCTGCCGATATACCGAGCGATCCCGAGCCCCGACGCCGAAACACTGCCGAACCTCCGACCGACGTCGAAGTCTCGCTTGGATCACCACCTGAGGATTGGTCCATTGGAGCACATTCTCCACTTGAGGATTCCACGATTCAGGTACCTTGTTTGGATCCTCGGTCCTTCTAGCCCTATTCTCTCTCTTTTGGGGTGATCGGGTTTCATTTAATTTCAATTCAAGTACTCCTTCTTGTTTACATAATTAATCTTGTCTTTATTTGACTTTATTTAGTTTAACCCTTTAATTCATTGCTTAATTAACACATTCACACCAAGCACATTATCGTTTTCTTTAATGTACGCAACAAATTAGTGCTAATATAATTAAACGATACGACAAAACAATGGCGTTATTGTTGTAATTCAAAGCACACTTACATTAAAATGGTTATAATCGTCAATATTGTACCCCATTTAATTCTAGCATTCCATTTCTTTTCTTTTTCTCTTCTTTTTTATTAATTTAATGTTCTAGCATTCATTTTCTTTTCTTTTCCAATAGTTAGTTCGATTTTTCTTCTAATAGTATTTTATTTCATTTTTTTGTAAGACTAGTTTAATGCTCTATTTTATTTTATTTTCTTTCTAACTATTATTTTCTATCTTTTTCTTTTCTTTTAATGTTAATGTAGTTTCTTTTGCTAACATTTTATTTTCTTTTCTTCTCTTTTATCACTAGTTTTAAATTCCTTATAATATTCTATTTTCTTTTCTTCCACTTCTAGTGATTAATTTAATTGTTCTTTGTTAGTATTTCTTTTAATGTTAGTATTTATTTTTCTTTTAGAAGCTTCATTTTCTTTTTCTTTTCCTATAGCTTCATAACATGTACTTCATTTTTATTCTTTTATTTTGCTAAAACTAAAAATCACAAAAAGACTTTTAAGTTAATTTTTATCTTTAAGTAATTTATAATTTTCTTCCTTAAAAATACTCCATTATTCTCTTTTATATATATAAAATGTTAATAATCAAATTTTCTTTTACTTTTCAAAACATTCATTTGTTAACTTAATTTCTCTTCTATAATATTTTTCTTCCCTTTTCTTAACCACAAAAAGCACAAAATCATAAAAATATCTTTTAATGTTCTTCCATCTTTAATATAAATAGTTAGGATTTTCTTCCTTAATATAGCATTTTTTCTAAAATTCCTTGCAAAAGCTTCTTTTATATACTTTCTTTTAGAAATCTTTTTCATGCACATTTTATTTATTTTTATTAAATCATCATGTTAATGCATGTTTGATTGAAAGTATGTTTAGAATAGCTTGGTTTATCTTTTGTCACAAATCATATTTAGATAATTTTGGCATCTTTAGTCTAACATTTGAACCATGCTAGTTTAGGTCATTTTTGTGAATATAGTATGTGGGAGTGTTTCATGTATCTTTTTAGTTAGAAGTTGCATGCCATAGGATTTAAGATTTTTCTTTTGACACTTATTTGTTTTGAAGTGTTATGTACATATTTTATGTATTTTCTATACTTGAATTTGAATATTCTCTCTTTGCCTCCATTTTCTTTATTTGTATGCCTATGAGAAATTTTATTAAAGAACCAATGATAATTAGTAGAGGCCAACCATACGGTTGGACGAACAGGGTGCCTAACACTTTCTCCGATTCGTACCTTAGCCCCCGAACCCTTTTCTCTGGTTAATGTTTTAAAGATCTGTAGCCAATTTTGTTTTTCTTAGTTTTTCTCAAAAACTAAGTGGCGGCTCTATTTTCAACAAAAGGGGTTTTCAAAATGTGGCTTTCAAGGTGTTAAAATATTTTTTGAATATCTTTTGAATTTTCTTATTTTTTTGACCCCTAAATTCCAGTACCACAGTATTTTCTAGCGACTCTGCTGGGGACCGGTTTATCAAATTCAAATAAGAGGGCTGGACTTGAAAACATCATTGGATCTTAATAAAATTTCTTATTTGCATTTTCGCATGCATATGCATTGTTCTTCAAACCCCCCTGCCTGGTCGACCTGATGCCCTGAACGTTAATCCGTTTCGGGAATTGTTAGGAAGACGGGCAACCCTTACTGACTGTACGCTATCATAGGTGCAGTAAAAGATTTCGAGCGTACTGTTTGACCATGTCCTGCACCACTCTAGGCATGGGAGGTATATACCCGGCTCTATTTAGAAGGTACCATGTTCGATTGACCAAAACTGGCCTTTTGCATATAGTGAACTTAGAACCCCCCAATTAGGTGCCGCTAACCCTAATAAGATTATATATTTTTCTTCATTGTATGTTTTGATTGTATATTGTTAGGATTATTTGTTCGGATTAGGCTAGTTCCTTTCCCGAATTTAGCCTGAATTTTCTGTTATCCTTTGATTAGATTAGTTTTTCGCCTTCGTGTTCTTACCTGGGTTTCGTCCTTCACCCTGATCAGTTTCTCACGCCGTAGTTTTCTTCCCGGGGTCATGCCCGTGTTTTAGTTCTAACACCTCTAGGATAGTTTCTCTCTCCTCTGGGTTCTTCTTAGTTTGTCAATTCCGCCTTGTTGTTGTATTAGGCTTCTTTCCGGGGTCATGCCTGTGTTTCATTTTGGACCTTTAAAGATAATTTCCCCTCTTTTTGAATTCTTCTCGGGTTGCTAATTCTATATCCCATTTTCTTTAGTTTAGGCTTGCTTTCTTTAACCCCTTTCTTTCAACCCATGTGAGAAAAAGTTTTCTACCGTTATGCTCGTTAGACTCATAGGTCGAACCAGCCTCTTGAGGGATAGAATAGTCCTTTTGTTAGTCCGCTTAAGATAAAACCTTTCCTCTAGAGCTTAGTTGATCTATCCCCTTTGGTCCTCATTCGGGGTCTTCAGATGTTCAGTTGTTATGATGGTATGGGCCCGACAGGGGCATTGTTTCAGTTTCAGCTGTTTTGGGTATCTAGAATATTTGCTGTCTGTTGCCTATCTAAAACAGACGTGGGTAGAAACATCGGACAACTGTCTTGTGCTCCCAAAGGTTGTAGAGTTTCTTTGGGCTCCTAATGCTTGACTCTGACACGTTAGTACATAGGGTTTGAGGGTCTCCTCTAATGACTAGATCATTTACCAGGTAGAGATTTGCTTTGGGACTCGATAATACACCAAGTGGTTCTTCTGAGGATGTACATGATCTGAGTTTTTCTTGAAAGCACTAAACTCTAATAACTATCATTTTTCATCGATCTAAGTCTTAGGAGAGGTGACCTGGGGCGGTGAGTGATCAAGCATTTAGCCGAGAATTTTGAATGATGTACTGGACTACACAAAATGCGTCTAGAGGTTAGAACAGCTTAGGGAAGGTGAAGAAATCCTTTACCGAGATTCAAGAAAAGAATCCCAGATGGGTCAAAAGATAGATTGGATGAGGTAAAATGGTCACGGTTAAGGCATTCATCGTTGACACAAATTAAGTGGTCATTTGGAATTCAAATGTAAGTGAAACAAGGGGAGGACAATGAACAATACTAAAACAAATGTTCTTCGAACAAATCCAGTATAATCAGATTTCGATAAAGAGATGCTAAGAAATGGGCAGCCAAACTGGATATTTTTCCTGAATTTACGTCGGCCTAACGTACTTCAATTCAAACATCCAAGTATACTTTCCTGGTAAGGATTTCAAGAGTGTACAAAGAATTCATAAATTTACTACAACAGATTATGGTTTCAAAATCGAGAGAAAATGAATGATAGCAAAAAAATTTATCAATGTCGAATGTTCAAAATGGTTAATTAACAAAGAATTGATATCGAGTTCTACAAGAGAAGAGTTAGTTCAAGGATGATGGCTTGAATCAGAGGAGAATCAAATGCGAATATCGATCATTATCGAGATACAAAAACTTGAGGATAAGGATATTTTCTAGGATTGAATTTCTGATAGAGTTACCAACAAGACTTAGTGCATAAAGGTTACCGACGAACGACACTTGATGGTACCATTGAGGACTGGTGATATAAGAACGAAGGACATGCGAAAGAACTTCAAAAAGTTAATACAAGGGCTTGGGGTCAATGAGAAAAGGACTTATAAGGATGAAGTTGCGGGGTTCTAACGGTGTCACTCGAGGTGATATCTAAAACTTCTCCTAATGTGTACTCATGTCTACCCCCCTTAAAATAAGATAACTCGTTGCAGGAATCTCTAGTCTTCGATCTCGACGCCCTTACTCGTCTTTTGCATGTAGTTTCCTTGTTGTTCCCAAACTCGGTAGCATCCTAACACGACTCACTATAAGACTTAGGCGTAGTAGATTTTAGTTTTTATAATGTATAGATGATAATAATAATTAATACAACACATCCTATAGAGCTCCAATACGACAGAACGCATGGTTTCCCATAACCCAAGGCTTGAAGGTTCACTAAACCTAGGCTTTAATACCAACTGTACCACCCCTTCCTCTGGGCACGTCGGGGCATACATAAATATAAATAAAGGGATATTCTAACTATTCATTCATACTTATAAATCATAAATATAACATTGTTAGAGTTTCTGAACTGTTCAAAGGTACATAGTGTTTACAGTTTCACTAAGAAACTTCAAAAATTACAATAAGCATGGGAAAATTGAACAAAATGAGAAGATTCAAATTTTTAGCAAGCATTGTCGGGGTCCGCTGGCTCTTGCCATTCACTATGTTCTTCAATTCTGTCTTCTTCTCCAGGGGCAACTTCCTCAGAGAACTCCTCAACCTCACCTGTGGCACAAATTCCATGAGCCAAAGCCTAGTAAAAAAACACTATAAATCTTCTAACCAATCACATGGTCCAAAATTTACCACAACGCAAGCCAAATAACACTTAATCACACTTTAAAGTCAATGAGACAGACAAATTTATAATAGGGTAGCAAATAAGTCAATAAACATGCGTATGAGATGCCGTGTATGTAATGCAGATGCCCAACCCAACATACACCCAGATCATAACAGGAATTCCACACCGAAAATTACCAGAGTAGACTTTTATGGATAATTGATCACTAAAGCCATCAGCGCGCCTCGTTGTGAATAGTAAATACTCGCCTAGGCATCATGGCTCAGCTATTTTACTTAATAGCAACAGCATGGGGTCCATGCCATCCTCTAGGCCAACAAAATTCATTAATCAAACGATCATATAATAAGCGGTTTGTCTCACCTTAAGATTCATGATGCCTTCGCCAATGCCAACCCAAAGTCTAAGCAACAAATAAGAATTTATTCAGAATATCGAGATGAGAAATTTAGGACCGCCATTATCGGGCTCTCTTCGAAATTAGCCTCTCAAAATACCATGGCAATGGGATTTAGGTCCACCATAATTGGGCTCTCTCCGGAATTACCATCTCAGTGGGATTAGATCCACCGAATTAGGCTCTCTCTGAAATTATCCAATTTGCTCGTGTCAACACCACTTCCATAATATAACCATAACTAAATAAAACCAGAATGCTAGTGACTAACCCATGATGCCCAATAATATTCTTGATAAACCATTTCAAACACTGGGGACGCACTCAGGGTGTACAAGGGGAATATGTCCCAAAACATTTACAAAAATGGCAACTAAGGTTGCCTTAAACTTTGAACCAAGAAAGATAACAACCCATCCCCACAACGGTTTACACAGATGGACTCCAATATGCCAGGATGCAAGTGACAATGTCCATGATGTATAATATTGATCTCAAGTGCAATATCTATAGCATAGCATCAATTAGCATGGCAAAGTTTAATTCTCAAGATACAATTAAAACTTGATGGCATGAGCTCTAATCCTTGTACATTCACTTAAAAACACTAATTAGCTGCTTCAAATCAATCATCATATAAAAATTAGGTCTTACAACAATGGGAACTCAAATCACACTTAGCAACTTTTAAGGTCAAATTCGAGTATTAAATTAAAAGGGTCGACAGAGTTTTGGGGCATTGAGACTACGAATCGTGTTATGATTTTTAAACACCATTTAGATAAAACTATTTTCTACAACTCTTATGTTTAACACTAAGGCCAAAACCTAAGGCAACTAGGTGAATAAAGCATTCTAAGAGAAAATAGTTCAGGACTTTCCTTAAAATTTTATTGAAAATACACCTCTGTTGGTGTCGGTTTTGGAGTATCAAATCAGATCCAAATGAGCCCATGTTTGAATATGTTCTATTCTAACATGTCCCCTACAAGTCTCATGAAGGGTGCTAGGGGTGGTTGTTTGACACAAGTTGGAGATATAAGCCATTTTGTAAAATAGGTTCTGTCAACCGCCAAACCCTTAGCAGAACGGGTTTTAGATAGAGAGTTTGAAACTATTTGAGGGACTTTCTCAAGGTTTTTTGGTCTGATTGTTGGACAACAAGTAGTTCAATATGTTACCTACAATATTCATGTAGACCACAGTTAGAGAAGGTCACTAAAAATAGGGGTTTTGGCGATACAAAAATATGTAACAGAAGTGCCCTTTAATGGCTAAACCACAATAGTGAATTTTAAAGGGGTTTTGACCTATCAAACCTCAATATCTGGTGCTCAGTTATGGTGGGTAGTTATATATACATGTTATCTACAACTTTTTATGTTTTGGCTAAAGCTCGGATCTCAATGTAAAACTAGAGTTTTTAGGTCTGTATTGTCGACTGGTCTAAAAATCTCACACTTTAGTAGAATTGCAATATATTGAGTTATACTCACCCAAATGAGTTGAAGCCAACTTTAGATGAAAGATAACACAAAAAGATAAATCTGGATATAAAGAACCTACTTAGATCAATTTTCTACATTGATTTTTGGAGTTCCAAAGATCAGGGCAGAAACATTCAAGTTCTCAAAAATTCGGTCCTTATATGTTCAAGCCTCCTACTTATGATATGTCAATGTTTTGTCCAATTTCTTTTCATGCTTGTATTTTAGAAATGAATATCAAGGTTCCAAAACATTTTTAAGTCATCAAACTCAAACATAACAACACACAACCACATCTCATATCATTCAAAAACACAACAACCCCTATTTCTCAACTACAATGCCTTTTCGGTTTGTTTATGGTTCTTGATTTTTGAAGTGCTTAAAGAGATGAGTTGAGGGATATTTTGGGTGATATTAGACATAAGGTTTAGAATTTTTTCTTACTTGTTTAGAGGATCAAAGGGTGGTAAGATGGAAGGACTTGGCTTTAGGAAAACACTCATTGATTCCTCTTTGGATCCTTCTTCTCCTTCTCCTTCTTTCTCCTTCTTTTTCTCCCAAGTCATGAAGAACACCTCAAGAACACTCAAATCTTGTTTCTCTCCTCTCTTGGCCAAAAATAATGAAGGGGGAAAGAGGGTGTTTGGCTTGGTTTATATGGGAAAAGCTTAAGAGAACAAAATGATGTATTTTTAGTCATTTTCTTCTTTCTTCACATGGGTTGACAAGACAAGGAGAAGCTTTTGAGGGTTATATATCAGATTTGGGGTAGGGAATTCGGCTAGGGGTTAGTTTCGGAGGCAAAAATCTGATCTCACATCAATCTTGGGATTTTATCTTGGTTTGCGTGCCACTTTGTGCAAGAAAATGCTTTAAAAGTTAATTTGATGTATTTTTTTGGTATCTTTCCCTACTAAAAATTATTATTTTAGTATGTTTATAATAACTTTAGTATTTCCATGAATTATCATAGTTCTCATAGTAATTAATTAAATAGATGTAGTCTTTTAAGTCAAATTAAGTTAGTTTGATAAAATATGGTTATTTGACATATTTTAGTGTCTATAAACTTCAATAATGATTTCTTTACTTTTATTGGCCTATAACACCATATTATTATGTATATTATTTGTTCAACAAGTGTTGGATCATCATAATACTTGGTTTGACACCTTTCTCATCTTTTTAAGCTTAAAAGAAAGCAAAAAATTACATTTTGGCACAACTTCCAAGGTGGTCGACCATTAAGGGATATTTTTATTATTTTTGATGTTATTTTGTTTTTTTCTACTTAAATATTTGATTTAGAATGTCCATGTGTTAAAATTTAGATTTTTAAGACTTTTTGTTGTACTATGGGTAAAATAGTCATTTTACCCTAATTATGAAAAAGTTTTGATTTTTAATTCATTATTTCATGATAGTTACTTAATTTAGAATGCTGGGAGGTTCTCTAGGTGTTAAGGTTTTGTTACGTAGGTTTTAGACCTTTTTAGGGTTTCTGGATCGAACTTAGGGTTTTGGGTTTAGTTAGGGTTTTTGATCTTTTAGCGACTTAAGATTTTGTTGACTAACCGTTGCAAATACTACAGTTTGGGTTGGATCTTTACACGGGTCATTATCAATAGGTTGTCATAACTAGGGTCTGTACTGGGTTGTTACACGAGATGCTAGTAGATGCATTCCCAGCGGACTCGATGTCAACCGACTTGGTAAAGATAGATTCAACAGACTCCAACCCATTCATATGTAAAATAAAAAACTTAAAGGACTAACTCTTTTTCATTTTAGTTGCATCCATGATAAGCGAAGTGTAATCTGCAGGAGCGTCAGCTTCCACCATCAACACGTCCTTGTCTTTGTCATCATTGCCTATATGCACCTAGGTCATCTATTCATTGAAGAAGGACTCTAGATCTCCTTCACAAAGTTCTTCCCAATTTTTCTACATCTTTCTTATGAGACCCATCTTCCAAATCTCAACTTCTTCATCACTTTCAGATAGCTGGTGACTAAAAAAGATCTCCAATCCTGTTAATTTCTTATTAGTCTTCTCTTCAATCCACGGTTTAGGGAACCCACAGTAAAGGAAATTGCCCACTTCTTTGATGAAACGTCCATTCAGCGTCGGCCCATACCTCTCTACATTTGTCTCTTTCTGTTCTGGCCTGTATCCTAGTGCATACCCATGGTGATTGTGATTTAGGAGGATCGGCTCTAAAATCCCTTACAGACGCTTTCCTAATCCCATGCCTGGAAAGTTAGACATTTCCTTCATCATGGCCATGACTCTTAAGTTAACATAACTCCCCTCATCATTCATTAGAACTTGTATGGCCTTGGTTTCATCAAAATCGAACCTGTTTAACAAGAAATCCTCCTCTCCGTGTTGGATCTCAAGAAACGGGGTAGCATCACTGTGCAGAGCTGGCAAGCTAGTTTCAACTGATATAGTAATAGATACTCCATCTTTGATCAATTTATCTTTTGGTGTAGGATGGATAGAACAACTCCAATCAATGGGTCATGTAGCCATAGCCTTCCTAGTAGCAAGTTGAATGACGCTGGCACGTCAAGGACATGAAATTCTACTTCACTTCCCAAGGCTCCTACTATTACAGCGAAAGTCACCAATCCGAAGACATCTCTTCGCGTGTTATCATATGCTCGTACCCCCTGTGCACTCAGCTTAAAGTCCTGCGTCTTTAATCCTAGGTAGTAAGCAGTTCGCAGCGGGCATACGTTAAGGGCAGAACCGTTGTCGACCAAAACAATCGGTACCCATTTTTCCAGACATTTGACGGTTAAATGCAACGAATTATTGTGGGATGGCCCTTCTGCTAGAAAATTCCTGTAACTGAAGGAAATAATTGTTAGGATTAGTATACAGAAAACCATGTTTTTAGTATTTAATTTTATTTTAATAAAATTAATTTTTTATTTTATGAGAATCTTTATAAGCAATGTATGCAT
>JAUMHN010280726.1:0-18991 GCA_032360265.1 Heliamphora ciliata
TTCCATCTCTACGTCCATCACATGTGCCAAAAACCCCTGGCAACCCTTCTTCAACATCTTCGAATCCTTAATGGCCGGCATGATACGGATAGGTGTTCTACTCTTGTCCCCTTGGAAAACGAATTCCTTCTTCTCGGATGTCCTAAAGATTACTCTTTTCCTAACACAGTCTAGCGACGCATGGTAGGATGACAACCAGCCCATCCCAAAAATCAAACTCAGACATAACTAAAAGCATCAAATCTACCAACATCACCCTATCGTCTACCTTCAACACACAATCTTTACACACTTTTAATTACCACTCTAGCCTTACAACCATCAAGACTAATACCGCCACTTTAACCTAATGCATCACTAAGGCTAAACATACCACGTAGACTAAACGCTCCGCAGGTATATGCTTACCCATACAAACCCAAACACAACCCTCGTCACACCACAATATATATTCGCATCTTTCCTTCACATATGTACCACTCACCCAACAATACTTTAACCGTACAGTACTAACTCCTGATTCTAAAATCTGTTACCATCATAACTCAATCCCTTCACATATTCTCTGCCGCACAACCGACCCAAAAACCACTTTTGCACTTTAACTATTTGGTCTTACCCGCATTTTACCAAGACACTCGATTCACTTAAGGCCAATTTACGAAAACCATACCCATTAATTCGCACAGTTTCACTTACGCTTCGACTATTCTCATCCAAACACTTATTCCTCCCGCGTACTCACACTAAGTTGCTTCGCAACTCCACCAGAAACAATAGATTTATATCACCCTTCAACTTTTCATACATAGAGTCCACATTCCCATGAGAGAATTCCTTCTCTATATAAGCAACATTTATGCACTAATCTAAACAAGTTTTTCCTAATGGGTCACATCACAAAAGGTTTTTGAAAGCAACTTCCTTGCGACTCACACCGATACCACAACGGGAATCGAATACCAACTCTATACGAGTTACACAGTCTAGATGTCAAACGAATATAAATCGATACTTAAGAACTTAGCACATAAACAACTCAGTCTGTCTAAAATGCGCACTCCACCGCTTAAGCAATTTTCAGCGTCAGCGGGACTAACTGTTTCCATAAACTCCTTGATACCCAAATTTTTGAATTGTTTAACTAAAGAGTTACCGGTCCTTCTAGCCCGCATTGCAATTCATCTTGCACTATGTTCACCCATCTTGCGTAGTTATTCATCTCGAGAGCCGTCATCCTTGTTCTAATCTAAAAACTTAATCCATTCTTAAACCTTCTACACCTTATCTCCTCATCAAGTATAAGTTAGGGGGCATATCGTGACAACTCTGTACACTTCATCTCGAATTTTGCCACAGTCATCCTTCCTTGTTTTAGGTTGATAAATTCTTGCTCCTTCTCATGCTTGTAGTTTATGGGCTTATACTGCACGTCGAACGTTTTCTCAAAACAATCCAAAGTGATTCTCTAGGGTACGGGAGGTTCAACTCTTGGCACCAGTATCTTCAAGAACCGTTCCATGGCTTCCCACCAGTGGTATGTTTCTCCCCTCAACATAAAAGCTACGAGGTCAAACCTATTATCCGCATCTACACCTAACCTATCCAGAATACGCACGGCATCCTTCAATCAGTTTTCTACTTCTGCAGGGCTAAGGGTTCCTATGTACTTCTTTGCACCCAGATCCTTAAATTGTTTGATTAAGGGGTTACTGTTCCTCTCAGCTTGCATCACGATCTAACTCGCGTTCTGTTCAATCAGTCTTACGATCGACTCCAACATCCTAGCGGTTGGATAAGGTTCCACCGGTCCCACTTGCAGAGATTCTTCTTGTCGTGCCTCATTATACAGGTTTGGGTTGAATGTTGCTCCGTCCGAGTTTCTCCATGCTCCTTCCGATCGTAGGAAAGCTATAACGTAGGGCTCGACACAGGAGTCCAACTTATAGATAAAAGGATGAGAACAAACTGTCTATGAAAGGTTTTAATGACACAAGGTTCGTTCCCCTTAATCTGATAGCCCACTTAGACTTTACAAAATGACATCAACACAAGGCCCCTCCCAGGTTATCTCCCCAATCTGATAACATGCTTAGACTTCCAATTAGGACCCTGTGTCTGCAAAACGTGTTTCCCAAATGGACCTCAATGCTAGTCAGTCAGATGCCCGAAGGTAAAGGTATGACAACTACAGGCCTAAACCACTCTTCTCAACAGACCGAGAGACGACACACTTAACCTACGGTCCACCACAGACAACACACTCACAAGTCTACAAAACCTATAACCTAGAGCTCTGATACCAAAATGTAACACCCCACTCCCTTAAGGCACCAAAACTATACCATAGGATGTGATCCCAGCGCAGACCGGCGACCAAAGAGAAAGACAAAGAATAAAGATATTAAGAGACCAAATAAGAACTTCTAAGCAACCACAACACCTTAATGTTAAAAGAGGTATACATGAGTCACTAGGAATTTGCCATCCCAAGGGCATACATTACTTCTAAAACATTAAAAACCTCTAGGGTCTCATATAAGAGGCTCTACCAAAACTAAAAACTAAACAAAAGAAAATTGAACCAAAACTACTCAACGACGCCTGTGGTAGACCAACTCCTAGCCGTTCCTGGTATCTGCAACCATAGAGGTTACAGGAAAGTTCACTTAGCATTATCATGAACAGAAAAGACAGTTACTTAGTTAAGGATAAATAAAAAATATTTCAAAAAATAGTTCATCACATTTTCCAGGAAAAGATAGAAACTGATGCATTTGCTTGAACATGAAAATATCACAGATTATACAGAACCTTCTCAGTATTGCAAACAGAAATATGTTCCTTGCTCAACCGCCATAAATTTAAAAAATGCATGACCACATTCTCAAATCTAGACACAAACCCCAACAATGCCTATGTAGTCGTCAACCTCACAACCGGGAGTTCCGACAGAACCGTAACCTCAATTCTCAATGCACGGATAGCAACGTGATGGAATGGGGGCCACTCTCCACCAAGCACGAGTGGTATGTGCTATCCGGGACTTCTCCCGCAATGCCTTTAAGGCAAAAACCCCCCACTCAACGAGAAACCTCCCCAATAGGGATAAATGAAAAACTCATAGTTGAGTAACCGCCCTCATAAAGGGATATGAAAGGGCCGGAAACTCTTGTAACTTGGCACTTTGGAACAACCACACAAAATTAACCATACTTTCATAGTAACATCATGCTAGCTCAGAATATCATGGATAGCACACTTGAATTACAAACATTATGGCTTTTGAAAAACAACAGGTTCATGCAATCGTCAAGCATGTCATAATTCAAAACATACGCTTCAAAGCATTTTCATGTATCATTTACATAAACTCAAGTTCAAGATAATTGCTAAGCATTCTCACCTTAACTTATATGCATACGAACTGAGCCTTTGTCAATAAGCTAGATTGCTCCTTGGGTAACAAAACGTTCATGCCTAGCAAGCAAACATGACTTAACCGTCAACACAGAGTTCTACCCCTCTTAGAACGTGAAGTACTAAAGCGATTCTAACCATTGAATGTTTTCTTGATTTTTTAGGGACCATGGTTACTTTCTTTTTAGGTTTAAGGGGTACTATGCACTTGCCCAATCCTTCACTTGTTTAAAGATTTAACTTAACTATTTATTACTCTCTCCCAATCATTAAAGTTTAAAGTACCGTAGCATCTTGAGGTACTTCGACTTGGAATTGGATTATGATATTTGGTGAAGAATTTGATTAAAATATTCCCTACAACTTTAATGTTTTACACCAAAGCCAAAACCTAAGGCAAAAGGGTGAATAATGTGACGGAAACGAAAACGGTTCAACACTTGCTCAGAGAATTGGTCAGAAAAGTGTCTCTGTTGGTCTTGGTTTAGGGGTATCATATCCAGTCCACATGATCCCATTTTTGAGTATGTTCTATTTTAACATGTCCCCTACAAGTTTCATGTTTAGAGTTAAAGGTAATTGTTTGAAACAAGTTAGAACTTTTGGCCATTTTAGAATGTAGGTTCTGTTAGTCGCCAAAACTCAGCAGAGCCGATTTTGGACAAAGGGTTTGAAACAATTTTGGGGAATCATCCTGAGGCTTTAAGGACTGATTTTTGGTAAGAAAATATTTCAATATGTTAGCTACAATGTTCATGTAGACCACATTTCGAATAGGTCAATTAAAATAGGTGTTTTGGGCTATATAAAAATATATGACAGAATGTTACTCGGGGGCTGAAATTCAACAGAGATTTTAAAAGGGATTTTGACCTATCAAAACTCATTATTTTGTGCTCTTTTTTTAGTGGGTATCTAGATCCACATGTTGTATACCACTCTTATGTTTTGGCCAAAACTCGGATCTCATTTTAATCTAGGATTTTTAGGTCTGCATTGTTGACTGGTCTGCAACCGACACACATTGGTAAAATTGCAATATCTAGAGTTCTTGTTATGAAAATGTGTTGAAACTAACTTTGGATGACAGATAACACAAAAATCTAACTCTGGACATAAAAATCATACTTAGATAAATTTTTTACATTGAGTAATGTTATTCCAAAGATCAGGGCATAAAGGTTGAAAGGCTCAAATTGCAGGCCATGTTTAGATCTAGTCACCTAGCATCATGTGTGTCAATGGTTGGTCCATTTCCATTATGTGCATATTTTGTACACTCAAATATGACAACTCCAGAACCTTTTCATGCCATGGATCCATTAGAAAACCTCATGCAAACTCCAAAAACACAACACCCACACCAAAAGCCTCAAAATATCATCATGACGCCTTTTCGGTTCATTTTCAGTTCTTGATCTTTGATTTGTGTTTGAAAATGATGGAAGAGGTATTTGATATGTACAAAACCAGATGTGTTAGGGCCTTGATTACCTGTTTTAGAAGTTGTTTCTTGGTGATGGAAGGCCTTTGACTTAGCTTTAGCTCCATGGATTCCTCCTCCTTTCTTCTTCTTTATTCTTCTTTCTTATCTTTTCTTCTTCTTCTCTATCTCTCTCTCCCTCTCTATATCCACGAAATTCCAAGGGAAGAATAGAGGGTTTGGGTTCTTTTTATAGGAAAAAGTCAAGTAGAAAACTTCCTAGGAAGTTTTCTTAACCATGGGTTAACAAACTTTAGTTACTTTAAACTTAACTAGAGTTTATGAAACTTTTTCACCAAGTTTTGGCACATTCTCCTAGGTTAGCAACTTCAATGTATGCATATATATAATTTTACAAATGTATATATATAATTTTACATATATATATATATCAAAATAATTTTTTTTATTTAAATGTAGGAGAAAATTCTAGTATTTTCACATTGGTTCGTTTCTTGAGTTTTCGAGCGTAAATCTTGTCTTAAACGACTTGGACTTATAGCTTTGAATTCTTATCCTCAACATTAGGGTTTTAATATATGCGTCTGTGGTTCCCACTCTGTCCCGGGTCTCGAGCTCGAAAAGGTTAAACGGTCCGGCCAGTCTTCTTACTGAACTTAGGTTCGAGATTTCGTTTCTTTTAAGATGTTCTTTCTTTTTTTTTTCTTTTTTTTATTCGTATCTTGAGTTCGGGTTATTACACTATTCCTCCATATATTTCGATCAAGCGAGGAAGGGAGTTCAGGTTATTCATTGTTCTTGAGAGTTATGTAAGTTGAGAGAGGAAAGAAAAAAAGAAAAAGAAAAAGGGTTCAAGAAAGAAAGGGCTTTGAAGACCATAGTGTATAAAGCTAAGTCCTATAGTCATCCATCATTTCTAAGCCCTCAAACAAGTAAGTAAGACCTCTAGAATTTATGTCTAATATCACCCAAAATATCCCTCAACACATCTCTTTAAACACTTCTAAGATCAAGAACCGAAAACAAACGAAATGGCATTGTAGTTGAGAACTAAGGGTGGTTGCATTTTTGAATGATATGAGATGTTGTTATGTGTTGTTATTCTTGGGTTTGAAGACTTAAATGGATTCTAGAATCTTGATATTCATACATAAAACACAATCATGCAAAGAAATGGGACAAAACCTTGGCATATCATAGGTAGGAGACTTGAACATATGAGGACCTAATTTTTTGAGTACTTTAATGTTTTTGCCCTTATCTTTTGAACTCCCTAACTCAACGTAGAAAATTGATCTAAGTATATTATTTATGTACCGATTTATCTTTTTTTGTTATCTTTCATCCCAAGTTGGTTTCAACTCATTTGAGTGAGTAGAACTCTAGATATTGCAATTCTACTAAAGTATGTCATTTTCAGACTAGTCGACAATACAGACCGAAAAACCCTACTTTACAATGAGATCCGAGCTTTGAAAAAAATATGAAAGTTGTAGATACCATATATATCTAACTACTCATCAAAGAGGAGCCAAACATATTGAGGTTTGATAGGTTAAAACCCTTTTAAAACTCTTTGGTTTAGCCATTAAAGGACACTCCTGTCACATATTTTTGTATAGCCAAAAACCCCTATTTTTAGTGACCTACTCCAAAAGTGGTCTACATGAATATTGTAGATAACATATTGAACTACTTTTGGTCCAAATATCAAACCTCGATGCCTTAGAAAAGTCCCTCAAACCCATTTCAAACTCACTGTCCATAATCGATTCTGCTAAAGGTTTAGCAGCTGACAGAACCTATTTTACAAAATGGCTTATATCTTCAACTTGTTTCAAACAAATACCCCTAGCACCCCTCATAATACTGGTAGGGGACATGTTTAACTAGAGCATATCAAAAAATGGGCTCACTTCGACTTGATTGGATATCCCAAAACTGAGACCAACAGAGGCTTATTTTCGGTAAAATTTTGAGAAAAGTGTTGAACCATTTTTGCTTAGAATGTTTTATTCACCCATTTGCCTTAGGTTTTGGCCTTATTGTTAAACATAAGAGTTGTCAAAAATATTTTTATCTAAATGATGTTTAAAAATCATAACTTGATTCCCAGTCTAAATGCCCCAAAACCCTGCCGACCCTTTTAATTTAATACTCGAATTTGGCCTTAAAGTTGCTAAGTGTGATTTGAGTACCCATTGATGTGTGACCTGAGTTTTATATAATGATTGATTTGAATTAGTTGATTAGTGTTTTTAAGTGAATGTACGATGATTCGAACTCATGCCATCAAGTTTGAATCGTATCTTGAGAATTGAACTTGCGCATCACATAGTTGTATTTATGCTTAGTGAGTCATACCATGAACTTTTCCATGCTAGTTGATGCCATGCTATAGATAGTTACACTTGAGATCCATATTATACATTATGGATATTGTCACTTCCATCCTAGCTTATTAGAGTACATCTGTGTAAATCGTTGTTGGGATAGGCTATGTTAAATAGTCTTTCTTGATTCTAAGTCTAGGACGTCCCTAGTTGCCATTTTTGTAAATGTTTTTGTTATGTATTCCCCTTGTACACCCTGGGTGCGTCCCCAGTATTTGAAATGGTTTATCATGGATATTGTTGGGCACCATAAGTTCGTCACTAGCATTCTAGTTTTGGTAAGTTGAACTTTGGGTTAATACCAAATAAGCATCCTGATCTTAATATGGGTAACCTTGTAATAAGTTCATGAGGCAATGAGTGGCAATGACAATAAGTCCCAGTACGGCAATGAGAGGCAGTGACAATAAGTCCCCTCATGGCAATGACAATAAGTCCCTGAGGCAATGAGAGGCAATGACAATAAGTCCTTGAGGCAATGAGAGGTAATAACAATAAGTCTCTTCACGGGAATGACAATAAGTTCCTGAAGCAATAACAATAAGTCCCTGAGGCAATGATAATAAGTCCCTGTAGGCAACAGAAATAAGTCCAAAGGTGGAACTCCTGTTTTTATTTTTGGATAAATGTCGAGTTGGATACTTGCATCATATCCATTGCATCTCATACGTGTACACTCATTCTTATATATGCTTGCCATACTATAATTGTCAAATTTGTTTGTCTCTTTGATTTAAATTTGTACTCGGTGCTAAATGATTTGCGTTGTGTAATATTTTGCCGTGAGAATGGTTATAAGGATTAGAGTGTTCTCTTCTGGGCTTTGACTGATGGCATTCGTGCTACAGGTAAGGTTGAGGAGTTCTTTGAGGAAGTCGCCCCCGAAGAAGAAGACGAAATTGAAGAACAGGGTACATGGCAGAAGCCAGCGAACCCCGACAATACTTGCTGAAGATTTGAATCTTCTCATTTTGTTCTTTTTGTTCAGTTTCCCCATGCTTATTTTAATTATTGAAATTTCTTAGTGAAACTATAAACACTATGTACCTTTGAACAGTTCAGAAACTCTAAGGATGTGATATTTATGATATGTAAATACGAATGAATGGCTAGAATATTCCTTTATTTATATTTATGTATATCCCGACGTGCCAAGAGGACGGGATGTCACAATTGGTATCAGAGCCTAGATTTAGTGAACCTTCATGCCTTGGGTTATGGGAAACCGTGAGTTCTGTCACATTAGAACTCTATAGGATGCGTTGTATTAATTATTATTATCATCTATACATTATAAGAACTAAAATCTGTTGCGTCTAAGTCTTATACCATGTCATGTTAAGACGTTACCGGGATCAGAAGCAGCAGAGAATCTATATGCGAAGGACGAGTAAGAGCATCGAGATCGAAGATCAGAGATTCATGCAACGAGTTATCTTATTTTAAAGGGGGTTGACAGGAGTACGTACTTCGAGAAGTTTTAGATATCACCTCGAGAGACACTATTAGAACCCCGTAATTTCATCCTTATAAGCCATTTTCTCATTTACCCTAAGCCCTTGTGTTAACTTTTTGAAGTTCTTTTGCATGTTCTTCCTTTTTATATCATCAATCCTCAACGGTACTGTCAAGTGTCATTCGTCGATAACCTTTATGCACCAAGTCTTGTTGGTAACCCTATCAGAAATTCAATCCTAGAAAATACCCTTATCCTCAAGTTTTCATGCCTCGATAATGACCGGTATTCACATTTGATTCACCTCTGATTCAAGCCATCATCCTTGAACTAACTTTTCTTTGTAGAACTCAATATCAATTCTTTGTTAATTACCTATTCAATACATTCGACATTGATAAAATCTTTTGCCATCGTTTATTTTCTCTCGATTCTGAAACCACAATCTGTTGCAGTGATTTTGTAAATTCTTTGTACACTCTTGAAATCTTTACCAAGGAGGTGGACTTGGATACTTGAATTGAAGTATGTTAAGCCAACGTAACTTAAGGAAAAATATCTAGCTTGGCTGCCCCTTTTGCTTAACATCTCCTTTATTAGAATCTGATTATACTGGATCAGTACCAAGGACATTTGTTTAAGTATTATTCACTGTCCTCCTCTTGTTTCCCCTACATTTGAACCACAAATGGCCACTCAATTTGTGTCAATGGTAATTGCCTTAACCGTGAATCTCAGTAAAGGACTTGTTCACCTTCCCTAAGCCGTTCTAACTTCCAAACACATTTCATGCAGTCTAATACATCATTCAAAATTCTCGATTAAACGCTTGACCACTCGCCGCCCCAGGTCGCCTCTCCTGAGATCTAGATCAATGAGAAACGATAGTTATCAGAGTTTAGCGCTTTCACGAGTAACTCGGATTGTGTACATCCTTAGAAGAACCACCTGGCACATCATCGAGTCACAAAGCAGATCTCTACCTGGAGTTAAAGCACAGAATGTCTTCCAACGTCCGCGCTTAACGTGTTTTGAAGATCAATAACCCCGACTGCAAAAACTACTCAGTACGGACTCATACAACATCTCTAATGGAGACCTATACGAAGGTTCCTATCGCCATCACTGAAAAAGCTCGCATGGGAGCCGTAGGAGTGTGGCACTTGGAAGTGAAATGGAAATGGTATGGAACTTAGAAGTAACGTGGGACTACATGGTCAAAGTCCGATGGTTTTATCACACCTATTCTAGTTCGGGCCACCTTACTCGCCGATATCGATTTGGCCGATTCAAGGAAGATTTGGAACCAAAAGAAAGAAAACACCAGCTCTGGAGGACTAGTAAAAAGCTACCAAGTGTTGGTTCCAAAGAACCCATATCAACAGGAGAACAAAAATGACCGGCCAAGGGACTCCTCTACAAAATTTATAGTCTTCTTTAAATGTCACCAACCAGGACATAAGAGGTTTGAGTGCCCGCGCCTAGGATGAAGGACTCTGAACAACCACTCCCAGTAGTGGAGGCAACTTCAGAACCAGCCACCAAAGTACCCACAGCTAGTTCAAGTCGCCCGACTAGCAACTAACAAACAAAATAAGAAGGAATGGCCACCACTTGACAAAAACCAGAGGCCCCGGGGAGGACACATCTTTGCTCTGTAGGAGGAGGAAGTAGAAGGCACCCAAGTTATGTAAGGTATGTCCGTGTTGTTCAATACCTTAGTGAAAGCGTTGTTTGATTCTTGAGCATTCCATTTTTTTCATATCTTTGGCATGTATGCAATCTCTGCCCTTGGAACCCAAAGTGTTAAGATTAGACTCTGAGCATCGATACACCCTTAGAATATTACACGCGAGTAGACTTTGCTAGGAGAACATGCACGTTGAGAGTACCGACACCCTTATACCATGCGACCTGCGAGTCATGAATTTTAAATAATACGACATGATTCTTGGAATGGACTATCTCTCTAGACATCACGCTATCATCGATTGTTGACAGAAGAAGTTATAGGCACGAGTAGAGAATGGCACTGGCATATGATTTCAAGGAAAACGACGTGAAACCTGACACTGAGTAACACAAAGGTATGTAAATCAAGTAACTTCAATGTAAGATTAGCTTATATGCTCTCAGAAACAAACACCCTATTAGCCACTGAGTTTTCACGAGTTGTATGTGAATACAAGGACATAACTTCGAGGAAAGCTCAGTAGAGATCCAAAGCAAGGTGCTCTGGAAGAAAAGTAATTCTATTAATAGAAGCTCTAGGACAGCACCACGGAAGTGAGAAAGCCAACTTAAAGACGAGAAGGCACAATGCTAGTAAATCATCCCTAACATTTCACACGATGAAGTACGGGATGAAATTTCAGGGACAAAATTTGTTTAAGGGGGGTAGTTCGTAATGACCCAGTTTGGACCATAGTTGTAACAACCTGGTTGATAATGACTTGTGTAAAGACCCAGCCCAAACCATAGTATTAGCGATAGTTAGTTGACAAAATCTTAAGTCGCTAAAAGATCAAAACCCTAACTAACCCAAATCCCTAAGTTCGATCTAAAAACCCTAAAAAGGTCCAAAACTTAATTAACAAAACCTTAACACCTGGAGAACATCCCAACATTCTAAATTAAGTAATTATCATAAAATAATAAATTAAAAATAAAATATTCTCATAATTAGGATAAAATAACTATTTTGCTCTTAGTACACCATAAAGTCTTAAAAGCCCAAATTTTGACACTGGACACCCTATGTCACACCCCAAACACTAGGCCACCCAAAGCACCCATAAACAACACCCAACCTGATATTTCACTCTCAAGATAAAGAACATACATGTATTAAATATAAATGTCAACAGGCTTACAATACATGGTTCCAACACCAAAAACATGTAAAATAGTACATGGTTCAAAAGAAACAAAAAAAGAAGACTACAGATCTTCTGCCTCAACTGGCTCCTTTTGATCAACCTGCGTGATCGTCTGCACCTGAAAAACATTTTCAAATCCCACATCACGAGCCAAAGCTCAGCAGAAACTAGACAAGCATGTAATAAAAGCTAAACATGCTAATACGAAATGGTATGGATATTTCGATTCACGCGAGCCTAAAAGAAATAATTTGAAATATAAATACATATATACAATAATGCTTCCCATGAAAACATTGACTCTCACGAGCCCCACACACAACACATGCATGTATCGACTTTCACGAGCCCTGAAAATAGTTCTATAAAAACCGACAATGAGACACACGCTGTACAACATAACACATGCAACCTACACAACACAACACATGCGACCCACACAACACAACACATGCAACCTTAGGACCATATTTCTGTCTCTTCTCATGCATTGTCAACCAGAGTTAACATTTACCGAACCATATTTCCGTCCATAGTTAACCAGAGTTATTGTTTATCGGACCACATTTTCGTCCATAGTTAACCGTACACACACAAATAAAACCAGAGTTTTATATACACAATGATCACATATCCGTCCTACAACATGCATGAATAAAATTAGAGTTTTAAATGTACAAAATCACGTACAAACACCACGTTTCACATAACGACATCACATGCCACCTAACTCATCATCCACCAACCCCGAAGACCAACAACCTACAGAACGAAACCTAACCCCGAAAGCTAGCTCCAAACCTCCAAAAACTCGATTTTAACAAACGTTTTCACAAAACACTATCTTTTCCAAAACTCACCTTTTAGAAAAAGAAACAAAGACCCAAACACGTCACGCACACAACAATATATAAACACCTCAATTAACAAAACCACATCTCCCTCAAAGACGACAATAAAATGACCACAAAACCCTAAGAGCACAACACGACCTCCCAAAACAACAAAACAGCCCCAACATGACATCAGTTGACTGGGAACCCCCATCTAGTCGACTGGAAAAGGCTACTGGATTTCAAAAAATTCTCGCAAAACATAAGTCAGTCGACTGAACTCCCCAGTTCAGTTAACTAAACCACCCCACTGACGATCTAATCGGCTAAAGCACCCAATTTAGTTGACTGAACCACAGTGGAAGAGAATCCCTAGCTACAGAAATAGCTTTTCAGCCCCAAAATTGTAGCAACCAAACTCCCTTTTGATACCCTCGGACATACACAAGCCCAAAACCACAACAAAACATTGAAAAGAACATCTCAAAACCCCTTTTAGTCCAACTGAAAACAACCAAAAATGATTTAGGAACAAAACTCGACTTTTTGAAATGTAAACCAACTTTTCATTCATTTTAAAATGGTAAAAACATATACGATTTCACGTTGCATCTCTTTAAGAAATGAGAGTCTAGGATCTTACCTCGTCGAAATGAGATTCCGTCCAGATGAACGCAAACCCCTTGGTGCCAATAGCAAGGATTCGCAATCTGATCATCAAAAACGAATTCCGGGCCCGAACAAAATCTAGAGAGAAGGTAGAGATTTTGTTTGGAAAGGAGACTTAGCTAGCAAGCTAAGGATTTTTATGAAAATGCCTCATAAAATATCTTATTTATAGGCTCCACTCAAAAATATCTTTTTTTTTAATATCGGACCACAATGCCCAACGACCCGAGAATCCAACCTAATATGCATTTCTAAGCCCGAACATGCATAAAATGCATGTAAACATGCAATAATAAAAATGATAAATAACACATCGAAAAACACCACGAAACAAAATGAGTTAGGGTCACACAACTCTACCTCCTTAAAGGAATTTCGTCCTCGAAATTTGCCACAAGGTCAAAAGAAAACAACCTCGACACAGGCACAAGAGGTGGTCAGCCAAACCATTCCTAGGATAAAGTCAAACGTGGCCGTGTACTCTAAACAATGGCTAACTACCTCAAAGACACGGGATCTACCAACTTGTCCCAACATCGCATCATCATTAACCGATATCTCTACACCTAGCACACAACCCACAGAGTCCCTCTCTAACTCCACAACAAATGAATTGAAGAAACATGATGACCCCATGTCGACAAGAACACTGGCCCAAAGTCTACACACTAAGAAAGTACCTCTGCTCACTAGAGGAGTAGCTACATTATCATGCACTACCGGTGCCTTAGAAAAATTGGGATTTACAAGGGTATACACTCGGCCCTGCGTCATTCTGGTATGTCCACCAAAACCTGGGACTGTCGGCTGCAGCACTGACTGAATGGAGGTACCCTGGTCTGTTACTCGAGAAGTCTGAACTACAGGATGTTGTTTCCAATACTCGGGTTGACCCTAGATAAACGAACCCACTAGTGTGCCTACCGTGCTCGGTACACTACCTCTCTGAGGACAGTTCCTATGAATATGCCCTGGCTGGCCACACCCAAAACAAACTGGCAGCTCCCTCCACTGCAATCGAAGTGGCACTAAACTCTATGACTACCTCAACTATGGGCAATCCGCCACACGATGCCTAGGGTGCCTGCACCAATGACAAATCAACTCCCTCTACTTTGGCCTCCCAAACAAAGCCACCAATAGTGCTGGTGCAAAAAACTGCTGTGGTAATCCAGATGGATGAAAACTAGGGCAAAAGGACCTCTGCCTTTTGCTAGAGCGCCCACCTGACTGTGCCTCTATCCCACCCTGCGGTGCCCTGGCCTCCCTGAAATCCCGAGACTCGCGCAATGTGTTCACGATCATTGTTGTTGACTCCACCAGCTTTGTAAAAACACGCAGCCTCAACCCTGCCACGCGCTCCCTGATCACCGACCTCAAACCCCTCTCAAACCTCCTCGAACGCAGCTCGTCTATACCCACCAACTCCGGTGCAAAATGGAACAGACTAGTAAACTTGGCTTTATACTGCACAATACTCACTACTCCCTGAGTGAGGGTATAGAACTCCTCCCTGTACTAGTCCCTCGAAGAAGCTGGGAAGTACTTCTCCAAAAAAACCCCCGTGAAAGCTGCCTACGTGCCCTCTACAGTATTCTAGGTGTATTTTCACCACTCATGAGCATCACACCTCAACTGAAAGAGAACAAAAGAAACCCTCAGATCCTCCTCAACTATCTGCAACGTATCAAGGATCCGGGTCACGAGCTACAACCACTCTGTAGCTACTGTAGGATCAGGATCCCCAGCGAAGCTAGGAGGGTCAAGACACCTAAACTCTCAAATTCCCATTGTTGCCCTCGACTTTGGTTCTCTCTCTCACCCCCTAGTAGTCTCAACTAGCTAACCGATGGAGCCTACCATCAAACGCAACAACTCTAACGCGTTAATTGGTTCTTAGGGAGCATTTGCATCCCTAGCATTAGGGATAGGCACATCCCCTTGTCCTAAACCACAACCATGGCCTCCACCATGACCTCATCCTCTCCATGTAGACATCACGTCTATATGAAAAGAACACATAATGTAAGATGCAGCACATCACATGAACATAATCACATAATCATGTTAACACTTAGCCACATACGTTAATGCTAAACAAACACCACATACTGTGGAGAATCGACAAGAGTGACGCGTCAATTTTGATTACCTACTTAGATTCCATACCAGAAAACACATTGGCCAAATGCATTTCTATCTCGACTTCCAAGCTTGGTAACCCAAATGCCAGGAGACAAGACTAATCAAACCCAAGGTCCAACCCCCATGCTTACATATACACATCATTCACATATTCAAGAAATGATCGTACTCATGTTATCAAAACATTTAATACTCATACAATCAAGCACACGCAATCAACCTCACAAGGTGATGCACCCTCTTCTCATGGCTCTTAGGTATTTGAACCTAGAGATCTGATACCATTCTATCACACCCTAAACTCTGGGTTACCCAAAACACCCATAAACAATACCCAACCCGATGTTTCATTCTCAAGATAAAGAACATACAGCATTAAATATAATTGCTAACATGCTTACAATACATGGTTCTAACACCAAAATTATGTAAAACAGTACATGGTCCAAAAGAAACAAAAGGGAATACTACAGATCTTTAGCCTTAACTGGCTCCTTTGGATAAACATGCATGATCATACACACCTGAAAAACATTTTCAAATCCCACACCATGAGCGAAAGCTCAGCAAAAGCTAGACAAGCATGTAATAAAAGCCAAACATACTGATGCGAAAAGGTATACTCGCACGAGCCTAAATAAAAAATTGTTTGATATATAAATACATATATACGACAATGCCTCCCATGCAAACATCGACTCTCACAAGCCCCACACGCAACACATGCATGTATCAACTCTCACGAGCCCCGAAAATAGTTCTATAAAAACCCACGATGAGACACGCACCGCACAACACAACACCTATAACCCACACAACATAACACATGCAACCCATGCGATGTAACACATGCAGCCTACACGATGCAACACATACGATCTACACAACGCAACACATGCAACCTTAGGATCACATTTTTATCACTTCTTATGCTATGTTAACAAGAGTTAACATTTATCGAACCACATTTTCATCCATAGTTAACCAGAGTTAATATTTATCAGACCACATTTTCATCCATAGTTAACCACACACACACACACACACATGCACACAAAAATAAAACCAGAGTTTTATATACACAAGGATCACATATCCATTGTAACGCCTCAGTCCCGTTTTAATATAATTCGAATATACACACACACACACACGATATATATATATATATATATATATATATATATATATATATATATCTTTTAAACCCAACAGGTGTGAAAACCCTTTCCTTGAAAATTACACCTTTAAATAACCCATTTATGCTTTAAAGAACTTCATTTAAAATAATTTTTTGACGTTGAAACCCAATGTAGAGTGCTCAAGCGGACACTTCACCTCTCGAGCGGTGACACACGCAACAGTTTTTGCCTAAAAACTATGAAAAACATCTATATTTTTTGAAACAAGATTCAAATGATTAGTTTTATTAAACCTATCTAGAGAAAATAAAACTGAAGCAATTCCTCATAAACTAAACATTGTTACCAATGTCATTCATTGGAAATTATACACCAAACTTAACCAAAACAGAAACGTTCTCACATGCATGCATTCCATGACCATATGACCTTAAAGTTTTATTACAACCGTATTCCACTCTATAATTACAACATTTTAAAGGTCCAAAGAAGGAATTTCATCTTTACATTGTCGTTTCTCAAAAAAAAATCAATTATCTAAAGAAAAGTAATTCAATCAATTCTCCAAAAAGTGCTACCGACCACAGGTGTTACTCCAAGACTTTCTTTCCGCTATCACTTGAAAGGTTGTTAAATAAATCGAGCCGAAACTCGTAGGAACAAGACTAACATTGAATATATACATGACTTGCAAAGATGGTTATGCAGAATATACACATAGATTTAATGAAATTCATATCTTTCATTCCAAAGCAAATTTTCCATGCATAACTGGGTATGTACAAAATGAGTTATCATATTAGGCCCCTTGATTTTTGGGAATTCAGCCCTCGTACCATTCTCGATTAACCCAACACATTTAACATTCTCAATTCTCAAATTATCGTTTTATTAACCCACTAAATTATAACACAAGCCTACACACACAGTTGACATTTCTTGTATCTCACCAACTCGTGGTTAACAAACATAGGTACCGACACCAAAAGAGTGTATAGACCAGCGTAACGTTACAATCAACCTAGCCACACAAACCTCATAGAGTAATGAGACGTTCTATACCCCGACACGACTAACGTCCTTTCCCGGTTCACTAGCCGGCGGACAGAGAACCCAATCGACGTAGTTTTCTGGTCTTTCACCGGGGGCAACTCGTGCCCAATCTTAAACGATCCCTTGGATACCAAATCGGCCCTTTTTATATACATATATCACGACACAACACACACACGTGAGTCCAACCCAAGTGGTCCTCTCACCAAATTCATTTGATCACATAATTCCTCTATTCATACACCCATTATTTGGGGCTTAAACCCATGTTAATCGTCATATGACTTCACATTCACACATTCATTAGTTTTACTCAACAAAATGCACGTTCTAGATTAATACCAACATACATCACATGATTTTATGAAATCAAGTCACAATAGGCTCTAATCGCTTCCAAATTCACTCTAAATCACTTCAATTTCATCACACTAACTCTTTAAACCCAAAACCCCCAATTGTCATAATTTTAGCCCAAATCCAAACCCTAATATCTCATTTCTCAATTTAATGGTAAGAAACAACAACGTTAAGATAAAAAAAACATGTTACAACCCTCATACATCCATGACCTAACCGCAATTATCCCATATTTTGTTTAGGATTTGAAAACCCAAATTTCATGCCTTTAAGTTCATCAACCGACAAATACGACACATATCACAAATTATTCAAGAAAAGTCTTAGTTCCTACCATTTGGAAGCTAGATCCATGAGAAATAACTTCACACGACCTCCAATCACGAAGATCTCTAACCACATGGTGAGAATATCGTCTTCCAAGATCAAAATCGGCTCTTCAACGGTTGAATCGCCGAGAGAAACGCAAGAAACTCACCCCAAGGAGGCTGAACAAACCTCAATAAGCTCTCAAACCTAAATCCTAACCTTCACCCTTGCTTTAAAGAGAGAGGAATGAAAAGAATGAAAGAAAAGGAGTCCACGCGACCTTTTAAAAAAAATAAATCCGCGACAGTTCGCTCGAGCAGATTTCCACCGCTCGAGCGGTCACCATCTAGAAAACTCTCTGCCACCCCACCGCTCGAGCGGACAGGACCCCATTCGAGCGGTCAATCTTGAACTACGATTTCCATCTTCATTAAGGCTACAACTGAACCATACAACAATACAACATCACCCAACTGCATTTTCTTGCATAATTCCACCTTTAACCATCACTATGAACACATATAAGCTCAAAAAGATAAACTTTCGTGCATGATTTATATTCCCAAACATTTCCACGAGACATCACATATATATTATGATTAAATTTCCAAAATTAACTAGGGTCCGAATCGTTACAATCTCCCCCACTTAGGAGATTTCGTCCTCAAAATCATGCACACATCAAGAACCAAACAACCCGGGGTAATTTCTACGAACTTTCGATTCGCGTTCCCATATAGCTTCCTCAACACCATGATGAAGCCATAACACCTTTACATACTGAATGGACCTCCCCCGTAAAACTTGTTCCTTGGAGTCAAGGATTCTCACCGATTTTTCCTCGTAGGTAACATCATCGTCAACCCTCAACTCCGTCCAATCCAAGAC
>JAUMHN010280836.1:0-18988 GCA_032360265.1 Heliamphora ciliata
AAGTGCCAAAAAAGGATGGAAGGATCCGGGTATGTGCTGACTTCTGGGACCTCAACAGGGTTAGTTTAAAGGACGACTTCCTTCTCCCCCATATAGATGTATTGGTATACAACACCGCCAAGAACTCGCTCTTGTCCTTCATGGACGGTTTCTCAGGGTATAACTAGATTCTGATGGCTCCAAAAGACCGGGAGAAGACTACCTTTACAACGCCTTGGGGTACCTACTGTTATAGAGTCGTTCGGATTGAAGAACACGGGAGCAACCTACTAAAGGGCTGTAACCACGTTACTGCACGACATAATATGCAAGGAAGTGAAAGAATATGTGGATGACATGATAGTGAAATCAAAAACTCAGGAAGGACACGTTACTGCACTAAGGAAGTTCTTCGAGCGGATCCGAAAGTACAAGATGTACTTGAACCCTCAAAAGTGTGCCTTCGGAGTTACGGCAGAAAAGATGCTCGGATTCATGATCATACAGCGAGGAATAGAGGTAGACTCATCAAAGATCAAGGCCATTCCCGAAATTCCTCCCCCGAAGACCGAGAGGGACGCAAAGAGCTTCTTGGGAAAGGTTCTGTTCATCAGTCGATTCATTGCCAAACTAACCACCCTCATCTGAACCCTTATTTCGGTTTTTAAAGAAAAGGATAAAATTTTAGTGGGACCAGTAGTGTCAGGACGCCTTCAAAGCCGTACAAAAGTATCTTCAAAATCCTCTGATTTTGTCACCAGCAGAACCTGGCAATCCTCTGATACTATATCTATCAGTAACTGATTCAGCAATAGAGTGTATGTTTGCACAGGAAGACGAAACCAAGGTAAAAAGAGCTGTCTACTACTTGAGTAAAAAGATGACCAAATGCGAACGGCGGTATACGCCTTTGGAGAAGACTTGCTGGGCGCTAGTCTGGGTATCTAGGAAGTTACACCATTACATGTTGGCATACCATGTTGTTCTAATCTCAAGGATGGACCTTCTCAAATAGATTTTTGAAAAGCCAGCACTAATGGGAAAGTTAGTCCGGTGGTTGCTAATGCTCGCCGAGTTTGACTTGCAGTATGTCACGAGAAAATCAGTAAAAGGGAAAGCCGTTGCGGAGTTCTTACGCAACCACCCTGTCGACGGAGAAGAAGAGCCTGAGTTTGAGTTCCCTGACGAGCAAGTGCTAAGGATTGAGAAGGATCTATGGACCCTCTATTTCGATAGAACCTCAAACTAATACGGATATGGGATAGGGATACTCCTTATCACTCTTGATGATTCTCACATCCCTTTGGCTTTTAAGTTGTGTTTTGAAGTCACTAATAATCAGGCCGAGTATGAAGCATGCTTAGCCAGGTTGAAAGGCGCCTTGGAACTAGGGGCAAGAAAGTTGAAAGTCATAAGAGACCCAGCTCTAGTCGTATCCCAGGCAAAGGGAGAGTGGGAGGTTAAAGAAGAAAAGCTAGTATAGTATCACCGAGAACTTGAGCTAATGATCCCCTAGTTTGAAAGCGTGGTATTCATTTATGTCTCGAGATTGCAGAACAAGTTTGTCGATGCCTTGGCTACCTTGGCATTAATAATAAACATACCATCCAGGATTAGGATGAGACCTTTGGAAATTTAAAAAAAAGAATGTACCTGCAATCAGCAACATTGCTATTACTCAAGAAACCAATGATGGGTTACCATGGAATCACGATATTTAGAATTTCATCAAGAAGTGAGAATATCCAAGCCGAGCCAGTAAAAAGGACCGTAGAGCTATCAGGAGACTCGCCACACAGTTCGTAATATGGAGGGGAAAACTGTACAAAAGATGATATATGGGGGGTCAATAAGTTTTGTGTCGACACGAAAGAGGGTCGTGAGGTGATGAGAGAAATTCATAGAAGAGTTTGCAGACCTCACATGAGCAGTATGATGCTGACTAAAAAGAACATGCGCTAAGGATATTTCTAGATGATTATGGAAATAGATTGCCACCAGTTTGTCCAAAAGTGCTAAAGATATCAAAACCACGCAAACCTCATGCATGTACCGCCATCTCAGCTTTATAACATGACTTCGCCGTGGTCATTCTTAGTTTGGGGAACCGATCTCATAGGAAAGGTTACACCAAGGCATCAAATGAACATGAGTTCATTCTTGTGACAATTGATTACTTCACAAAATGGATTGAAGCTGCCTCTTATTCAGTCTTAAAAGCCTCTCAAGTAGCCAGATTCATCAAGAAAAATCTCATCTGTCGGTACGGAGTTCCACATGAGATAATCTCCGACAATGGTTCGTACTTTTAAAGAGAAGTACTTGACTTCTTGGAGGAGTATCGGATTGTCAACCACAAATCTTTGCCATATAGACTGCAAACCAATGGGGCTGTAGAAGCTGTAAATAAGAATGTGAAGAAGATCCTATAGAAAACAATAGAAGGAAGTAAGGATTGGCCAGAAAAGTTACCATTTGTGCTTTGGGGATACCAGATATTGATTAGAACTTCCACTAGTGTGACACCCTATGCTTTGGTTTATGGAATGGAAGCAGTTCTACTCATAGAAATAGAGATCCATTCTTTGAGAGTAATAGCTAAAAGTGATATCCTCGAGACAGAATGGCAGAGGGACAGATTTGAAGAGTTGCTCCTTTTTTATGAATGGAGGCTTAGAGCCCTGTTCAATGTTCAAGGATATCGAAGAAGGATAGCTCGAGCGTTTAACAAGAAGGTTAAGTCTCGAAACTTGAAAGAAGGTGACTTAGTCCTCAACGAGATCAGAGCCCTAATCTTTAATCCAAGGGGTAGGTTCAAACCTAAGTGGGTCAGACCCTATCTTATCAAGACCCTGATGTCGGGAGGCGCTGCCATCCTTATAGATTTAGACGAAAATGTTTTCTCCACACCTGTCAGTTTAGACTGGCTTAAAATATTCTACCCCTTAGGGAAAGCCTGCAAAAGGAGAGCATTAATACTCGAGTGTAACCCGAGCCTCGAACTACGTTATGGCCTAATTCCCCTTCTTCAGGATACGTAGAAAGCTTCTATTAGAACTTCGGCCCAAACCTTTGTTCAGAGTTTCCTCTTTGTAACCATGTTCCAAGTAGTTGATCAATGCAAAAGCTTGTTTTAAGTTTTTCTAATAAGATGATTATGTTGTAAGAACAAAATTTAAATAGCCATCAAAAGTGGAGAAACTTTCATCAAAAGTGGAGAAACATTCATTAATGAGTTTACTAATACAATTTTCAACAGATATAAGAAAGACACGCAAGTCATCATCCTAAGAAACTAAAAAGGGAAAACAAGCAAAATATTAAGATATAATAAAGTGAAATCAAGTCTTCCTTCTCTTTGCATCCCCTTCTTGCCCTGTCCTATGCTCTATCTCTACTTGCAGCCAAGCCTTGTAACTCGCAGATAACCCACTGTCAAAGTCACCGCCAACCGGTATCCTTAGTCGAGAAGACCAAGCTCGCTGATACTGACCCAGGAAAGGGGCCTGGTGAATATGATTGTACAAATGGCTCACGGTAGTCTCGGGAAAAATATGGGTATGCCCAAACTGGTGAAGAATACGATAAGGATGATAAAAGGTGGCCAGCGTCAAGCAGATCAATAAGACCCCCGAATGGCCCAGAGTTGCGGTAGTCATGGAAGACATCCCCAGCCATGGACATAGATAGGAAATGTCCTCCACGATCAGAGAACTTATGTAATCCCGCCAAGTAGTCTCGGTGGAGCACATACGATAAGCCTAGCGACAAATGAAGGACTTCACACTATAACTGTCGGACATAGGCTTCTCCAGTAGATTCACCTTCTCCATCAGCCAGACATGAGAGAAACAAAGAAAAAGGAGAGTTGAGTGGAAAATCCCGAGAGAATAAAGAAAAAGAAGAGATAAGCAGGAAAAATAAGAGAAAACATAGAAAAAGGTGAGTTGAGTGGAAAAACCCGAGAGAAATACAGAAAGAGGAGTTGAGAGACTACCTGCAACTGGAGAGCACTACAGGCAAAATATGGGGCACCCCAAGTGTGGACTGCAGCATGCTGACACGTAAGGTCTTGGCAAAAATCAACGGGACAGGATCCCGACCCTCATAAATCTAATGGGCCACATCTATCAAGGAAGAGCTAGCTCGCTCGTCTGAGGGTCCCAAGAGGAAGCGAGCTAAAAGACAGATGCAAAGAGCATGCCAATGCTGAAGCTGGTAAGAGAAGTTTCCAAGAGACCCCTGAGGCCCGAAGCAGTCCACGATCCGAGCCACATCAAGAAATCCGTTGTGGGTAATAGTAGAAGCCTCAAACCTGGAGTAACCACAGAGTTGCATTAACATGTCCCTGGGACTCGAGAAAGGAATGGGAGCTATGACCCCTTCTTGGCTTGAGATCTCCAGAATGGCCAAAAAGTCCTCTACAGACGGACATAACTTTTCAGCACCGAAACGGAATACATAAACCTCAGGATACCATAGCTGGGCTTCTCCTCTCAAAAGATGCCAATCAACCCTCACGGATTGCAGAGAAAACAACACATCTAAACCAAAGTTGAGGAAGTTATTATGCTCATCTGGGGAGAAGTCGCTCATCTAAGCTGATAGAGAGTTGTTGTAAGAATGGGCCGTGAAGGATACAAGGAGAATGCAAGATATCCAGAATAGCGAGGTCTGGAATAGAGGCCCTTTATAGATCAAAAAATGGAGGGAACCCACAGAATCTGCTCAAAGTTTTGTGCCAAAACACTGTATTGAGGCCGTCACTGTTTTCCTACGGCCATCGCTTTGTAGCCCCATGGTCGTCATATTGTCATCCCAAACCTCACGGCCATGATACCTAACATCCAGGCCATGAATGTTTCTCCACAAAGGTTCATGCCACTATATGCAAACAAAACGGCCGCCATATTCTTTCTCATGGCTACCACCTTTTTTATGCAGAAATTTTGGTAGCATGTCCCCATTTTGCCAATATACCCCAAACTGTAGTTATGCACTTGTCAACAACTCGCAACAAGAAAAGTAGTTCATATGACAAGATCACAACTCACAAATCACACATCATGCATAATCAAAGGCTAAACATTTAAGAGTAATTTTCATGTCATAAAAGAGTCTAAATATCCATGATAATCAAAAGTGTAAACATAAAGGATCAACCCATCAAAAGTAAAGTAATGTGCGTATGTGTATAATGCGGCACGCAGGCAAAAGGAAAAAGGCACGCAGGCCCGTTAGTATATCCGTGAAGAATGTCAAAAGAGCAAAATGTCTGTATCAGTATGGATTAGTGTGTATCTGTGCAGAATATGTCGAGGTAGTGTACTAAAATAGTGAATTCGAGCAGTATGTTAACATGATCATAATAGAGTATCAGAATGTATCAGATGGGCATGCAGGCCTAGGAAAGAATAGGCGCGCAGGCCTCCAAGAGAAAAAAGAAGAGAAAAGAGTTCCTCAGCAGTATGGTAGAATCAGAAAGATCACTCCCACCGGGTTTTCTTCCTCTAGACCAAGTAGGCTGTTGGAGGCAAAACTGCCAAAATTTTTATTTTTGCAAACGATTATATGAAAAATTAACTGGACAGGCAAATACAAAAATGGGCTCCAGATAAAACTTTTGATGACAAACGATCAAAATAAAACCTGTGCATCCGAAGTTAATTTAGAAGAATACCTTTTTACCGATCGAATCTTCAACTAGGATTTGAATCCAAGTTGAAGCTCCTGTCAGATCTTCTATTGTATTTTCTTATGCGATTCTCGGATATAGTGTGAGTTATAATCTTTCGAGAACTCGTAATGGTAGAACCTGGACAGCTTTAGTCTTAAAGACAAGTTATGAAACTGGTGCAGCCTACCCGTATATTTATAGGGCTACAATAGGGACCTGTGGAGTAATTATGAGTAAAACTTTCAGTGGAACACAGACACGTATCAGCGGTTTCTGCAATTAAACAAACCTCATAGCGGTATCTGCAATTATGGAAAACCAGCAGCGGTTTTTGCAATTTTTATAAAACACTGAATTACAGTTCACACCACTAAAGAACTATAATTACACTATGACCCATAATTTCAAGACCATCTTGCATTGAGCTCCTGTTATTAAATGCTTACCATTTCTCCCCACATTAAGATTCACAATGCCTGCCAATTAAATTTAATTACTGACAATTTAATTTAATTGGCATCTTGATATTCCTTAAACCCTTTTGCTTAACTTATTTGGCCGCCGGATAATCAAATTCACCTGTGGGTTTGGCCCGGTCAAAACTTAGAAGCTTCCTTAAGGGAGTATCGTCAATCCCGATCTTTTGAGACGTGGATTATGTCAATAATTAATATTCGCCATATAAATAATACCGCTATCCAATTCATTGGGAATATAGACCCATATAAGATCACACAATGTAACGAATCAAAACAACGAATATTAAATGTACGCAAATCAATAATTATTTCAAGATTAATAGGATAAGCAATATTCATAATAATCTTGGGGTGTAAATTAATTTATATAGTCAGTACAAAATTAATTACCCCAAATGTCTCGTTCAATACACACAAAGTGTACTAGCACAGAGAGTCGAAATAATAGATAACGCTATTATCTGTTCTCCGTAACCAAGACAGGCCTACTAAAACTTTGTACTACAATCGTACCGATGGTATATCCATTTTCATCTAAACTTTGAACATAAAACTTATATTCTGTAAAAACATAAAATCTGATCTTCTGTGTGCAAACCGTACTCTACACACCAGAATATCGGACATCCGTATATAACATTAAAAAAATGATACACATACATTACTCATAAAGATTCTCATAAAATGAAAAATTAATTTTATAAAAATAAAATTAAATACTAAAAACATGATTTTCAGTATATCAACTCTAGCATAGGCTCCCTGGGATGACTCTCCGAATGTAGACCCAGTCTCCTCTGCCTCCTCCTCTGAGCTGTCAATAGTCTGTGTAACATTAGGAGTCCGAGCTCTGGATGAAGAAGCAGTAGCAGCAGAAGCAGAAGTCCACGCAGAAGGTGTAGTTGGGACAGCAAGTGCCGTGCGACCGCCACAAATCCTCAGTCCTCCGCCACGCTCATGTTGAAAGAAGAAAAAGGGCCACATCAGCTAAGGCAGATAAATATGAGCCAAAAGAAAAGAGCACAAGAATGTAAATAAAGATAGGAAGTATCGCAACGGGGCTACCCCGAGGAGCAGGAGGCTCCAAACCATGGGCCCGGAAGGCAGCGTCCTAGCGACGGACCAATACCCTCGACCCAGTGATCAGGTGAAGGGACTGGTCGCACCACTCCCGGGGCATCTGTCAAGAGAAGAGCCAAATCAACATAATCAGATAGCATAATTAGTCAGATGTGGGAATCAGTGCAATTAGAACATTGCAGGCAAATTTAAGTAACAACATGAAGAACATAAGGAAGGGTGTCATACCTACTCAGCACCGGAGGGAAGGAGAATCTCTAGGGCCATCAGCTTAGGGATTCGAATCTGATGGAGAATCCCGTCCACAAAGGTGTCTACTGTTCAGGAGAGCTCGGAATGAATAGGAACCGGGGCAACAGGAGGAGGACCCCGCATGACAGCACAAGCATTTATGGCAGGCATGAGCCTCTCTTGGGTAAAGATCGTGTAGTCACAATCCTTGCCCTCGATCAGCGTGGCAGCATCGAGGCCCACCATGGCTCGACTGATCTCGGCCGTGCGGAGGGTGTCAGTCTGACTCATTCCCACCAAAGGTGTCTTCAGGATATGAAAATGGTCATACCCTAGGGACAACCGAAAAATGCGCTCACCGAGGTACCACTCTTTGCATAATGGCCCCTCAAGCAAGACACGGATCCGGGTGACCTCATGGCTTCGCATCAATTCAGCACCAGCTTGCTTCTCCATACCTATCAAGATATCCCAATAGACCTGAAAGTCAAAGAAAACATGTTAGTAAGCAGTATATGTGTAGAAAATGAGAAGTGGAAATAAACAAAAGCATGAGTAACTTACCCAGTTAGGAGTGAGGCTGTCTAGGAAAAGACTATCATCATCTAAGTCCTTCCCACCAGGCTTCGTACCCTAATGGAGTCTGGCCCATCGAAGTGCCTAGTGGATCATGAGGGGGTCGTCAAGGAGTTCACTGGCTGGCACATGCCTAGGAACTCATAAGCCTAGAGCTGTAGAAAATCAAGAGAAACGTTAGTACAGTTGAAATAGATATGCAGATATGGAAATGGAAAAGAAAAGCACAAAAAGCAGAGAAAGCAGGCATACCTCCCAGATGCAACAGTACCCACTAATGCTCAGATCAGTGGTCCTCGTGACCGCGCTCATGCACCCATACAAAGTGGCCAGTGTAGCTCCTCCCCAATTATAAGAGCCGATCTGGTCCACCACCACCATGGAAGCGAGATAATGGAGGTGCACCCTGTTCTTTATGTTCAGGAATAAGGATATCCCAAACATATAGAGAAGGAATGCGCGTGCCACCCATTCGAAGTGATAGACCTCGAAGTAAACAAAATGACAGAAGGTCATCTTCAACCACATGTTTCGTATGCTCCCCTTGTCGATGGAAAGGGGAACATGGCCAAGAAGGTGCAGAAGAGCCTCGGGGATTCGGTAGATATCAAGATGGAATGAGATCGGGTCATTGCCCACCTGGATCCCGGTGATGAGAGAGAAGTTAGAGGAGTAAGGGTCACCTCAAATGTGGGAAGATGAAAGGTGTTGATGGTATCCCACCACCTCTTGATCAAGGCTATAAAGGTGACCTGGTCGTTATTGGTCCCCTCCGGCGTGGTGACGAAGCTACCGAAGCCGGCATGACCAACAATCTCTCGGCTACGAGAAGGGAGCGTCGTGTACCACTCCTGGACGTTAGAGAATTTGCCAAAACCACGAATGCAAAGTCAGCTCTGAAATGAAACAAAATGAACAAATCAATAAACAAAGATCAATAACGGAACTAAATGACAAAAAATAAAACAAATAGAAACAATGACAGGATCAAAATCAAAGTACGTGACAAGATGGCTGAAACAAACTGATAATAATCAAAACAAAATCAAAATGAGACTCAAAATCAACCTACGCCTTAAGGATCAAAATTTAACTCATTAGTTCAAAAATCTACCCCTGTTTCAAAACCAATAACGATTCAACCCCAATCAAAATTCAAATTCAATTTTCTTTCAACAAAGCCTCTAAATATTTCTCGAATCTATCCCAAATTTAGCCTTGAAAAACTCAGAACGGCGGACTCAAATGAAGTGTCATCGAAAATTTCGTCTAAAAAAAATCAAATTCAGGCTCGGCTTAACCTAGCCTCAGCCCCATCAGGCCCCGTTTTCAAAAGTCAACCAATTCAAAACTTTAATTCAATCAAAAATTAACGAGCTAACCCATTAGCCCTGTTTCAAGTCCAAACTAGCCCCTAATTCCGTTTCAGACCTTCATTTTAACATAATTTCAAGATGTCCCCAAATTTTCAAAATTCATAATCCAAAACTCAAATTCATCCAATCTAAACTTGTTTTAAACAAAATTTCAAGTTTGATCGTATGCTCATCCAAACGCCCATTAAAATTCAAAAACTCCATTTTAAAACTTAGAGATTCATCCAAAATTTATTTTAAACCCAAACTTGAAACCCAACATGGTTTCCATCCCATCTCAAGATTAGTTTTCAAAATGGATTTGTATCCAAAAACTCGTATTCAAATCTCAAAGTTCTTCTCAAATCAAAATCCTCTCAATTCGTGTTCAATCCCAATCCTAACATGATCTCCATTTCAAATCTAAATTCATGCGATTCCCGTCTCCAAGACATTATCCCACTTCCAGTCCAAACTCGAAGTCCGAATCCGTCCTTAATTTATAGTCAAAATCTTTTTTTTTTTTACGAATCTAAGTTTCATGTTAACCAAAATTCAAAAGTTTGTTCAATCTAAAGCTCATTTTCATTCAAAAGTTTCGATCCATCCAATCCAAGTCAGGGTCTAACCGAGTTAAGTCCAATATTTCAAACCAAGTCTCAACTCCAATTCAATTCAGTCCCAAGCTTCGATGTCTGATACAAGTCAATTCAAATTTAACATCAAAGAAAAGTTCAAACACTCAAAAGTAATCAAGAATCGACATTCAACTAACAAAGTAAATAAAGAACTTAAGTTTTTCAAACTTACCTTGACATTTCGGGCGAAGAGATGATCCTCGCGACGCCGGAGAAGGATCTGACGCTCCGCTATGACATCCAGAAGGATGACCCTCTTCGTAGCTGGTTTTTGTAACCAATGAAGAAGAGATGTAAGTCCCAGTGTCGAAATGTTTTGGCCTGCCCGGTGCACCCCCTCATTCGTGTATGAGATCCTCGTTGCTACCATCACTTACTCCAACGCCACCGGCACCACCATGGCAGCCAACAACCAGTGCCACACCACCCCCAGCATGACCCACACCATCACCTTTAACACCATTGGCGCCGCTACCTTGATCGCTCACGAAGCTTAATCCAACGCCCACCATTGTCAAGAAAACCAAGGAGAGGAAGGATAGAATGAACATCTTCGGAGCACGAGAGAGAGAACTTGAGAGAGAGTGAAAAAGAGAGCAGAGAGAGAGTGAGAAAGAGAGAGAGTGAGAGAGAGAGAGAGAGAGCCGAGAGTGAGAGAGAGAGCTCGTAAGAAAGAGGTGAGAGGAGGAGAGAATATGAAAGCTTTGCGCGAATATTTTTTTTTCCGAACGGTCTCAGAACTTATGTTCTGCTATCGACCTCACAACCGTTAGATCCGGAGGATTTAAAACTGGTGATCGTCACAACTTAACATAGACCACAACGTTGTTTTGTAACGGCTGTGCATTTTACCCAAACGTTTCTCAAGGCCATGAGATTTATTTTTAGGCCTTCTTCTCCTTAGGGAAAAATAGTTTAGGCTGCGACGTATAGAAAGTAACAACCTCTTTTTGTTTTGAGCTTTCCTTTTGTTTGGACCTTAGAACTACCCTGTGTGGGTTTTGAACAATTGAAGGCTCTCTTAGCTCTTTTTCAAGATCTAGATACCCCTTTTTTGAACCTTAGGTCCTTGACATGACCTAAAACTGTCTTTAGTCTTTTTGGTTCTCCTCATGATCTTAAACTGACTTATCGGTTCTCGGCACGGCCTAAAACTATCCCTAACCTTGTCGGTCTTCCTCATGACCTTAAACTGATTCCTCGGTTCTCGCACGACCTAAAAGCTGCCCCAGAACCTTTAGTCCTCGACACGACCTAAAACTGTCTTTAGCCTCTTCGATCTTTCTCATGAACTTAAACTGACTTGTCGGTCTTTGCACGACCTTAAAATGTTCCTTTGGTCTCTTTGTTTCCTCCTCATGACCTTAAATTAACTTGTCGGTCCTTGGTACGACCTAAAACTGTCTTTAACCTTATTCGTTCTCCTCATGACCTTAAACTGACTCCTTAGTCCTCGCACGACCTAAAAGCTGTCTCTGAACCTCTGGTCCTCGACATGACCTAAAATTATCTTTAGCCTTTTCAGTCCTTCTCATGATCTTAAACTGACTTATCGGTCCTCGCACGACCTTGAAATCTCTTTTAGCCGTTTCGGTGCTCCTCATGACTTTAAACTGACTTGCTAGTCCATACACGACCTTAAAATGTCTCTTTAGTCTCTTCGGTCCCCTTCATGACCTTAAACTGATTTGTCGGTCTTCGGCACGGCCTAAAACTATCCCTAACCTTGTCGGTCCTCCTCATGACCTTAATCTGACTCCTCGGTCCTTGACATAACCTAAAAGTTACCCCTGAGCCTTCCATCCTTGACTCAACCTTAAAATGCCCTTTAGTCTCTTTGGCCCTCCTCATGACCTTAAACTGACTTGTCAATCCTCGCAAGATCTTAAAATGCCCCTTTAGTCTCTTCGGTCCACTTTATGACCTTAAACTCACTTGTAGGACCTCAACACGACCTAAAAGCTGTCCCTAACTTCATCGATCTTCCTCATGACCTTAAACAGACTCATCGATCCTCGACACGACCTAAAATTGTCCCTACCCTCTTCAGTCGTCTTCATGACCTTAAACTGGTTAGTCGGTTCTCGCATAACCTTATTTTTAGCCCCAAGAATCTAGTTCTCTTCATGATCTTAAATTGACTTATCGGTCTCTGCATGACCTTAAACTGCCCTTTGCCCCATCGATCCTTTTACAACCTAAAATTGATTAACATTTCTTGGTCTGTATTGTGTACCTTAAACATTTCTTGCATCGTACTTGTTCACATTGCGCTGCTCTATGAATTACGATCGATATGATCCCTTGCAATGGGGATACGTAGGAAGCTCGATGTAAATTCAGGTTCGACCGCGCTTTTTTACATGTTTTGTTTGTGCCTAAGATTGGCGGCTTGCTCGATCGATTCATCTTTAGAGTTTTACTATTCATTTGCACCACGAGTTGCTGCATGCTCTGTCAAAGAAGGGCAACTGTAGACACCTCAATCTGAAGAAGTTGAATCTTAAGCACCCATCTCGAATGTGCCCCAATGACGAAAGTATGAGAATCATGCTCAATGATACTTCCAAGCAAGTAAGATAAAAAATTTAGCTCAAAACCTCAAAACCCTAAACAAACCTTCTGGCCGTGATATTCTCATCCTCATGGCTGCTACCTTTTTGAAATCCCTAGAATAGGTTGTGTCCTTACTCTCACGGTCGTATCCTTATTTGAAAACCCTAAATCAAGCCGTGACTTTTTTTTGTCACGATAGTTCTTTTTTATTTAGGCCGTGACTTTCTAAAGTCATGGCTGTCCTTTTCACTGCTATAAAGGTAGTGGCCTGTACTGTACAAAAGTAAAAAGGTAACGACGGTCACTATTACCCCCTTTTTGGACAGGTGGCAGCATCCTAAAAGGGGTCTGTGTTGCTCACCTTCTTTATAAATAGACGACAATTCCAAGCAGAATAATAGAAGAGACATACCTGGATACTAAAGCTCAGCCAAATACTTCCCCACCCGATATTCTCCCATTCATCTTATACTTTTCGAGCCTCATCTATGTTCTTGCTTACCTCGGAGGAATTCTTGGAGCACGTATATTGGTTTGGAGGTATCGTATTCTCACCACCGAGGGATCATTCGAGGTGGATATTCACATGAGGTAACTTTAGGATACCACAACTCTTCTTAAACCCTTATCTTCTTCTCCCGAGGGTGTTGTGGATAAGATTTCCATTATTTTGTTGCTTGTTTTTCATTTATTTCAATATAACTATATTCATTTCCTCCATGTTTTTCATTATTAGCAATATATTTATAGTCCTCCAATTTGTATATTTATAGTTGTTTACGTTCTATTTCGATGCTTACGAGCACACTGAACACATCAGAAGCTTATTGAGGTTATAGAACATAACGACCGTAACTTTTTTATGTCACGGCCGTATGTTTAGTTAAACCCATAGTGATGGATGTGTCCTTACTATAAGAGCCGTTACATTTATGCCTCTCCATATGCACGGCCGCAACATCCTATTGTTGCAGTTGTGACATTGTTTTAAGGCAAAAAATGCTAAAACCCTCTTTAAAACTCTTTGTTACATGTTTATTTCAAGTTTATACTTGCTTTTGTTGCTCTATTTAATGTTTCCTCCTTTTACACCTTTGTTTATCTTTCTGTTGGGTAATGAATGGTAGATCTGGCTTAGATAAAATGGGTCATGGTCTCCATTCTATATACATTCATATTTGTATGATTTTGAGGTTGTGTAAATGTTACGACCGCCCTATTTTTCTTCATGTTTGTGATGGCCGTTATATCGATTGTCACGGCCGTGAGGTTTTGTTGAGATTTGTGGCATGCAAATGTGTTTTAAGCTCTATGTTATTCATTTTGATATCTTATATATTCTATTTAAAGTTATTGCTTGCATAGAGGATGAAGGATTATAGATCTAGCCTAAAACCAATAGGTTATGGTCTCTATCCTGCATATCCTATTCATTTAAGCATGTTTTAAGCCACGTGTAATGTATACACCCTTTCTATACCTCCTAAAAAACCATACCCACGACATTTATTTGTTACGACCGTGAGATATTTTTATTCTGTTCTTCGCGTTAACCCTATTTATGTCACATCTGCCAATTTTGTGACTATATTTGTCACGGTCACAATATTGGTTGCTACGGCTATGAGTTTTGTGCATAACTAGTAGCTTAAATATGATTTAAGTCTCCTCTGTCTATTCTGTACAGCATATTCACAGCATGATAGGGATAAAAATATTGTTGCATGACCCTTAGGCTCTTGTTGAACGTTTATCGCTTATTTTCATGTTTTCTACTTTGCTTTGCTCAAATAATACGTGTGGCATATCTAGAAATAACAACCAAGCTGCACGACCTTAGCAATCATAGTTAGGATTTTGTTTCATTGCTTGCTTTTGTTTGAACTCTCTTTAATCTTTCATTCTGTATATGTTACCTTTAAAAGTTTACAACAAGAATCAAAATTGACAAAGTAAAGACCAATCTTACGGTGGGGCGAAAAGGGTGCTTATCACCTTCCCTTTTTGTACCCTAGCCGCTGGACTATCTTTTTCTCTTGTTATATTTTTAAAAGACCTGCAGCCTTTTTTTTATTTTTTTGGTTTTTCTCAAAAATCTAGTGGCAACTCTATTTTTCAAAAAAAAGGATGCTAAGATATCTTGGACTTTCATTTTAAAAAGGAAAAAGAATATTTTCTAAAAATAATAGATATCCGGTGCATCCCTTATGCACTCTCCCCTCAAAGTATCCGTAACAGCCCTATGCTCCCTCGACGTGAACGAGATTTTGTATAAAGAAGAGAATGACTTATGGGAACTCGAGGAAGTGGAGCAAGAATTCGTGGCATAGACTAGACAAAAGAGAGGATATGCCAACATGGCATCTGATCGTGGAGGAGCCGTATGACAATAGAGGTTCTTGGGAACCTTGGATCCCTGTACCCCCATATAATTACGAGGATCCCTTTGACGGAGTATCACTGCCTCAACTCTTCGAGATAGAGGCCAGCATCGATGAAGAATCCCATTGGTTTGCAAAAAATATGATGGGAATCGAATAAGATCTTTGTAGAGTTAGAGTAGTTAGTTAAGAAGACAGTCGAGGAAAGACAAGCATATATGATTTTTGGGCTTTATAGGGGGAAAGACATCTAGTAACCGAAGTAAGAAAAGTGACCGACCAGTTTGAAGGCCTATGAGAGCCTGAAGAGAAAGTAGAATATCTAATGAGGAGCATGAGGCATTTTAAGCCCGTACAGCTAGAGAAGGGGCAACCTAGTAGGGACCAAGAAGAACCAAGAAAGTAAAGGGAGTAACAGAACAACAAAGAAGAAGACATACTTTTAAAGCAGCTCAAGAAGACACAAGCAAATGTAAGTATCTAGGGATTACTGGTGGCATCCTACAAGCACCGACAGGCAGCCTTGAGGGCTGTTAACAGTGTAGACATTCTGATCGACGTCTCTCGCGACCAGTTGGTTGAAATGTAGATACCCGAAAAGCAGTTTAATGTTATCACCTTTAGTGACAAGGATTTCCCAACAGAAGAGCTGTCTCGCAACAAGTTGTTGCATTTAACTGTCATGTGTTTGGAGAAATAGGTTCCAGTCATCTTAGTTGACAATGGTTCTGTTCTCAATGTGTGTCCACTATGAACTATTTATTGCTTGGGGTTAAAGACGTAAAATTTCAAGCCAAGGGCGCAAGGAGTACTGGCCTATGATAACACATGAAGAGATGTTCTAGGGTTAGTAACTTTTGCCATGATAGTGGGACTGCTGAACAGCGAGGTAGAATTTCATGTTTTCGACGTACTGGCCTTGTTCAATCTGTTTCTAGGAAGGCCTTGGCTATGTGACCCAGCAGTTAGAGCAGTTCTGTCGACCCTACACTAGAAAGTAAAACTAATTAAGGAAGGTGTAATTGTCACCATTTAGGAAGAAATTAGGTTGCCAACTCTGCCCAATGACACTAATCCGCTCCTTGGGATCCAACACAGGGCAAGATTCTTCTAAATGGGTTTGTCTTTGACGAGACTAAGGCCATTCGAGTTCTGATGAACGAGGAAGAGAACTACGTAAATCAAAGGTGGTGGCAATGATGAAAGGAATGTCTTACTTTCTAGGAATGGGACTTGGCAAGCATCTACAAGGAATCTCGAAGCCAATCCTTGTGTACCACAATTAACACAGATGTGGGTTTAGATATATGCCATAATCAGAAGATGTAGAGATGGGAGAATACGGGCTGACATTGAATGGGCAGGGAGACGACTTCCCTTATTACGGATCTCTGGAGTCTTGGATTGAGGAAAAGACTAACTAAAAATAATCGGAGGTGGAGATCTTCTTCAACCACCAATTGTTTGACAACGAGGAGGAAACATAAATATAGCAGATGGGCTTCATTAAAAAGATACCAACAGACTTGGCAGTTCATTACGAGGAAGGAGATCTAGGTTCTTTCTTCAATGAAGAGATGGCCCGAGTTTGTATAGGTAATAAAGAAGATGAGGCTGCGCTAATGATGGATGCTAACAAGCCCACAAATTACACTATACTTATCATGGGTGTTGCTAAAATGAAAAAGAGTCAATTCCTTAAGTCTTTTCATATGCATTATGTAGAAAGTGAGTTGGAGTCTAAGTTTGGTGCGTCTATTTTAAATCAAGTCTGTAATGGCTATAATGGCAAGTCTATCGGGAATGCATCTGATGGCATCCCAAGTCCTTTCCATTTCAAGTTCAAAATTGTAACCCCGGTTGAAATCAATGAAATAAATTATGATTTTTCTTACTTCGTTGTGCCTCAAATATCTAGTTTGGATTCTAAAACTTTTAATAAATTCGAGGAGAATATCCCCCCAAGAAATAAAACTTTTAGTTGAAAAGGAAAAAAAAATGCAAGCTAAACTTGTAATGAAAGAAACTATTTTAATAAATCTTAATAATGAAAGAGATCCGCAGATAGTTCATTCTGGTTTTACGCTCCTTTCAGAAGAACGTAAGCAGTTAATCTTTTATTAAAAGAATTTAAAATTTAAAAGATGTTTTTGCATGATCCTACGAAGATATGCCCAGAATTGGTACTGACATCGTATAAACATCAAATCCCTCTCTATCCCGATGCTAAACCCATCAAATAGAAGCTCAGAAGAATCAGGCCAGACTGGGCCCTCGAGATTAAGGAGGAAGTCATCAAGTAGATAGATACTGGATTTCTCATGACCACGTGGGTTGCTAACATCGTCCTAGTCCCAAAGAAAGACAAAAGAATCCGAGTGTGTGTTGACTTTAGAGATCTTAACAGGGCTAGTCCTAAGGATGACTTCCCTTTCCCCCACATAGAAGGTTGATAGATAACACCACAAGATTGCAGGCATCAATGACAGACATACCGCCCGGAGTAAGGATGAGACCCTTGAAAAAGAGATACACCCGCAATCGGTAATATCGTCGCTACCCAAGAAGTCAATGATGGGTTGCCTTGGTACTACAACATTTAGAATTTCATCGAGAAGGGAGTGTATCCTAGTCGAGCCAGCAAGAAGGATTAATGAGCTATCAAGAGACTTGTGGCATAGTTTGTGATCTGTAGGGGGAGACTGTACAAGAGGGAGTATCTGGGAGTTAATAAACTCTGCATTGACATAGAAGAAGGACACGAGTTGATGAGAGAAGTTCACAAAGGAGTTTGCAAACCTCACATGAGAGGGATGATGATGAAGATCCTGCGCCAAGGATACTTTTAGACAACGATGGAAACAGACTGTCACCAATTCGTCCAGAGATGAAAGGGAAAGTTACACCCAAGACATCAAATGGACATGAGTTTATCCTCGTAGCAATCGACCACTTTACAAGGTGGGTTGAAGCTGCCTCTTACTCAGTCCTGAAGGCCTCCCAAGTAGGTAGGTTCATCAAGGAAAGTCTTATCTATCGGTACGAAGTTCTACCCAAAATAATTTTCGACAATGGCTCTCACTTTTAAGGAGAAGTTTTAAACCACTAGGAGGAATATCGGATTGTCAATTGTAAGTCTTCGCCATACAGACTCGAAACCAAAGGAGCTATGGAAGCTACAAATAAGAATGTGAAGAAGATCCTATAAAAGGTGATAGAGGGCAGTAAGGACTTGCCAGAAAAGCTGCCATTTACACTTTCGGGATACCGTCGATCAGGACTTTCACATGAGCAACGTCGTATGCTTTGCTTTACGAAATGGTAGCTGTTTTTCCTATAGAATTAGAGATCCTGTCTCTAAGAATAATGGCTAAAAATAGCATTTCATAGTCAGAATGGCAAAGGAACAGATTTGAAAAGTTACACTTATTTGACGAAATGAAGCTTAGAGCGCTGCTTTATATTCAATGGTATCAGAGGTCAATAACTCGGGCATTTAATAGGAAGGTTAAGCCTCAAAATTTGAAAGAAATTGATTTAGTTCTCAACCTCGATCTTCGATCCAGTGGGTAAGTTTAAACCTATTCAGGTCGGGCCTTATCTTATCAAAACCCTAATGTTAGAAGGAGCCACTATTCTTATGGATCTGCATAGGAATGTCTTTTCTATGCCAATCAACTCGAATCACCTTAAAAGGTTTTATCCCTAAGAGAAAAATAGAAATAAAGAGAAAAACTCATTGGGTTGAAAATCGTAAAGGCGGCCCAAGTAAACGTTAGTGTAGCTCGCAAACCTAAAAACTCGAAAAGGGCGAATTTGGAAAAAGTTAGGGCAATGAAAAGAAGAGTGTCAATACCTGAGTGCAACCCAAGCTTTGAACTACGTTATGGCCTAATTCCCTTCTTCGGGATACGTTGGCAGTTTCTGTCTAAAGTTCAGCCCAGACCTTTATTTAAAGCGATCCTTTGTAATCATGTCTTGAATAGATGATCAATGCAAAAGCTTACTCTAAGTTTTTCTAATAAATTGGTTATAT
>JAUMHN010280945.1:0-18985 GCA_032360265.1 Heliamphora ciliata
ATAAAGATTCTCATAAAATAAAAAATTAATTTTATTAAAAATAAAATTAAATACTAAAAATATGATTTTCAGTATACTAACCCTAACAGTCTGTGTGGAGGTTGATTCTTCAAAGACATGTATACTTGGTATTAGTTTTGTGATGATGGTTTAGGGGTTTCAGTTGCTTGGGCAATTTCTTTATTGTTATGCAGTGTTGTTGGGTTTACATCAGAGATTGTTGATGAGCTGGTGTTTAGCTTGAGTTTCAGAGTTGAATTTCGAGAATAAAATTCCTTTAAGAGGGGGAGAGTTGTGAGACCCTAACCCGTTTCATTTTTGAAAATGATTTAAATGTTAATGGGGAGTTGGAATTAACTCTTGACCTTGGTAAAGTTTTCTGGAGAATTTTTCCATGTGTTGGCTGGACAGTGGCATGTCAGTCGACTGAGAGGGTGAATCCAGTCGACTGAATTCTCTCGGGTGTGGTTCAGTTGACTGAGGGTTGGTGGTCAGTCGACTGACCCGTGGCGGTGGAGACTTTTATGATTCTAGTAGCAAATCAGTCGACTGACCAGGAGGGTTCAGTCGACTGACCTAAGATATTTTTGGGCATGGCTTATAAATATCAGTGTTTAGAGATATTTTGAGATATTTATTTTCAGATCTGGTTTTCTCTTTACCTTCTCTCTAAATTTTGATTGGCCTGGGGCTCGATTTTTAGCGATCTAACAGCGAATTCTTAATGTTGGTGCCGGGGGCTTCGCGTTCATCTAGACAGAATCACGTTTCGTCGAGGTTCAGTTTTTGAGGCGTCGAGCTTTTGGCTCAACGAGGTAGGATCCTAGACTCTTTTGTTGTTAAAGGGTGCCACGTGCAATTATAAACTTTTTCGCGAGTGGAAAAAAATGCTTTAAATGATGTTTTCATGTTTAAACCTTGTTTTTTGGTAAAACGTATGTTTTGCTTTTATTAGTTTATTACATGATTCGAATGTGGGATGTCCGTGGTTTTCAAAATTGTGTTTTTGAAAATGGAGGTTTTGTGAAACTCTTGAAAAACGTGTTTTTTTTTAGAAGTTTGGAGGTAACTCTCGGGGTTGAGTCTCAGCTTTGAAAATGTTTTGATGGAAATTGTTTTAAATGTTATTGATCTCCATGGTTGATGGATTTGGATCTTTTTATAGATGTTGATGTATAACTGTATAACTATTTTACGAGTTTTTGTAGTCGAGTTACATACTGATTTTTAAATGATTTCTATAGATGTACCATGACAGTATGTGCGGATGTGAGCCTGCAGTGCTCCTCGGTGAAAGTCCAGAAACATGTGCAGAGTAGGTCCCTATGTACCTTCGGGTTAATCCCCGTAAATGAGATGATGGGTGCTTTGTACCCTAGGGTTTTAGGCCCATAAACAAAGTGATTTACATTGTTGTAACTCCGTATAGAACTTGTCATTACCTAGCAGGCTTTAAGTGATTTAGGATTAGGGTAATGGGCAAGAGTCTATAGTTGTTGCCTTTGTCTTGAGTAGATAGAGTCGGTATATAGGATTCATTTTATTTTTATTTTCTCCAGCTGTGTGATCCGAGTGGAAAAATAAAAAAATAATGTTTTGTTCTCGGCTATGCGATCTGAGTGAAAATAACATTTTGGTTACTGCTTTTCTTTAACTGTGAAAACATTATCTGTATTGTTGATATGCATGGTTTTGGTTTTAAGGATGGAAACGTGGGATTTTATGAAGTAAAACCGTTTTGAGGCTCGTGCTTGCCTGATGAAAAACATGTGATTTTTGAGAAGTAAAATATTTTTGGCTCCTGTGGTTGAGTCTTTATGCTATGTGATTGCATATCATGCTTTACAGCTTTATAGTCCGTTTCTATTAGGCTTCAGCTCACGTTGTGGGATTTGTTAAAATTTTTTCAGGTGAACGTGATCTTGTAGGTTGACCTTGAGGTGCCCGGAGGTGACTGATGACAGGACATATTTTTTGTCTTTATTAGGTAGCTTATACCCTCTATATCTGGTTCATGTTTGGATATAACCTGTTCACAGCATATGTAATTCTTATAGATGTATGCATGATTTATGCTTTCGAGAGAACTATGGGTTGGTTGTTATTTTATGTAGTTTCTTACTACGTTTTTCGTTGCTTGGTTCAACGATTTACAACTAGGGTTTTCAAATAGTTTATGTTTCATTCAAACTCTTGTACTTCGAGGAAGATTTTAGAACGGCCTAAGTTTCTTTTAAAAAGAAAAGATTTTCTTATTTAAAACTTGTATTTTTTTTTTAAAGGTTTGGTTTGCGTGGCCGTAACCGTAGTCTCTTGGACACTACTCTTTTAAATGAAATAAACCCTCGGTTGTTTGTTTTTTTTTTACAAAGGTTTTAGCTTCGTTTGGGTTTTTTGATTTTCATCCCTTTTGTTTGGGCAGTTTTGGTTGCTGTTCGTGGGCTTTTTGCATTACCCGGAGTTTCGGGCATGACACTTGTTGAAAAATATTTTCAAATATTTTCTAGAAAATATTGAAATGGTTGTAATCATCAAAAAATGGGAGATTGTTAGCACAAGGGTTTTTTTATTTTGATTTTGATGATTTTCATAATTTATTTTTTTAAGAATAAATGGATTTAAAAGAATAATATTTTATGTTTTCAAAATGAAGGTATTAATACATTTTGAACATTTGAGTTGGCACATTTAGCCAAAAGAAATGACTCATTTTACAAAAGGATTAAAACACTAACGTATTCTTGAAAGAGAATATTTTGTGTGTAAACCTAATTGAAATTTAAATCAAACACTTTTAAGACAAAGTATACTTGAAGCATATTGAGTGTGTCAACACCTTTGAACAAATAGTTTGACACCTTAACAGTTTTATGAAGTTTCTTTCCGGTATCAAAAGTTAGTGTCGACATAAATAAGTTTTGTGTCAACACAAAAGAACCGAAACTCTTAGGACTCAAAATGAGTCGACAAAAATTGACTTTGTGCCGACCTCAACGGTTGAATTTTTGGCATTTATTGCTTTACCTACCTCCAACGGTCATGAATACACAGGAGCTTATATAAGAAGTAACTTTTCAGCATTTAATCTTTCTAGAGACCTGCAATCACTGTTCTATTACTTGAATCAACTTCATTACTCTCAAGCTCACATTTATTGCCGAAGTTCCAGCTCTTGGTCCGCATCTCACTTTACCTTCTCATTTATTGTAATTCAGTTTCTGTAAACAGAGTGAGTGTTTCTTATTAATTCTCTCATTTATTGTATTCAAAGGTGAGTCACCCTTTATCCTTTGAGTGAGTGAGTAAATCTCATCAAAGAAGAGTAAAGAGAGATTAAAAAAAAATAGGGGCTTGTTTTTATAAGATCTTCTTGAAGCTGAAATAGGCTTTTGAATGTGCCCGTTAATTTTCGTTTACTCAAGCGAAGTCTTGAAGTTGTAAAGGCTTGGAATGCGCCCGTGAAGCATTCTCTATAGTAAAAATACTCAAGAGGTAACTTGAGGAGTGGACGTAGACTTGGAAGAAACCAAATCACTATAAAATCCTTAGTATTTGGTTCTCTCTTTATCCCTAACCTTTTTTGTATTTGCATTGCTTTAATCCTTACTTGTTTTGCTATAATTGTTTTCATTATTAAAAAGTTTTTAAAAATGTTTTAATATTGTTATTAATTTTTAAGACCCAATTTACTCCCCTCTTAGGTTGCCTAGAACTAACAAGTTTATTTATCTTTTTTAGATTAATATGACCCAAGCATAAGTGCCAAAGAAATGTTTGATTCATTAAGAAGGAGAACTTTCTCTTATATGGTAAATTAGATGTGTTATTCATTTCAGTTAGTTGCAATGTAAGAGAGATAGGAGATACGACATACAAATCATCCACCAATGTACCATAACAAATAAAATGTTTATTTTTCTTCACAACGACAGTCATCAAAATGAACAGAATATTTGTCCTTTATTAAGCTCGAGATTGAAATTAATTTTTTCTAATCGAAGGTACATCAAGACATTCTTTTAGAAGTACTATTCTATCCCTACTAAAGCTGAGAGTGGCATCTCCTACAGTAATTACTGCCACCCATGTATTATTGCCCATATGCAGGTATATTTCCCTATATTGAGCTGCCTGGTTTCTTAGAACCCCTGCAAAGAATTGTAGACATGATTAATGACTCCCGTATCTACACATCAGAAACTGGTAGATAACACCACTAAACATATTTCAACTACTAGTAAATAGAAATTACATGATTTGTTCCGCTTACTGTAAAAAAATGGACACTGCTTTTTCCAATGCCCTAACTAGTTACAGTGATAGCACTTGCCTCTCGGCTTCTTCACACTAGCTTTTAGTCCCTTAATTGCTTTTAGAGCTATACCTCCCTATGTCTGAACCTTTTTTCTTCTTCTTACCTTTTAGTTTAGAGGAAGAATCTTTCTCAGCCATATACACAGAACCTGCCTTCCTAAGTACATGTAATATCCTGACCCTTCGCATGGCAATGATATTGTCTGCTTTGGGTAAAGCCCTCATGGTTTTGTTCTTTCCAGGGGGTCACCCATCATCACATTGCTCCAGCGTAAGCATGCTTAATTGCGGAATTCTACTAGGGTCTCTACCACATGGGAAAAGGCCTCGTTGAATGTAGGGGTCCAAGATTTTTCTTTTATAGCCCAGAAACTCCCTCTCCCTTTCTGATGTCAGATACCAGGATATCACAATCCACCCCCTTAGGGCTGCACGTCCCCATGTAGTAGCCTGCCAACTTCGGTAGCCTGCCATTCGTTATCGATCCGCCCACGTCTCATGCAAGACGGCAGGGGCTCACACTCGGAGGTGAGGAGAGTCGGCTTTGATACCATCTCTAACACCCTAACCCTTCACATGGCAACAATATTATGTGCTTTGGGCAAAACACTTACGATTTTATTCTTCTCAGGGGGTCACCCATCCTTGCATTGCTTCAGCGTAAATACGCTTAACTACAGAGTTCTGCTAGAGACTATACCACATGGGAAAAGGCCTCGTTGAAGTAAGGATCTAAGATTTTTCTTTTATAACCCAGGAACTCCCTCTCCCATTCTAATGTGGGATACTAGAATATCACAGTACACCCTTGGCTGCTTGATGTTCCGTAAAAAGTTCTATCAATGAAAAGTTGAGCTTATTCATAGTATAGTGTTGGAGGCAAGACTGCTAAGGTTATTATTTTTTTGCAAACGATTTTTAGAAAAAATTAATTGGATGGGCAAACGCCGAAACGGGCTCTAGACAAAACTTTTGACGTCGATCGATCAAAAATAAAACCCGTGCAACCAAAGTTAATTTATAAGAATACCTTTTTACCAGTCGATTCTTCAACTACGATTTGATTCTGAGTTGAAGCTCCTGTCAAACCTTCTACTGTATTCCTTTACGCGATTTTCGAACGTAGTGTGGGCTACGGACTATTAAGAACTCGTACTGGCAGAACTCAGATAACTTTAGTCTTGAAAGACAAGTTATGAAACTGGTTCAACCTACCAGCATATTTATAGGGCTATAGCAGGGACCTGGGAAGTAATTATGAGTAAGACGTCTAGTGGAACACAGACACCTATCAGTGATTTCTGCAATTATGGAACACTAGCCGCGGTTTTTGTAATTTTCATAAAATACTAAATTATAGTTCACACCACTAAAGAACTATAATTGCACTCTGACCTATAATCTCAAGACCTTCTTGTATTGAGTTCCTGTTATTAAATGATTATAATTTCTCTCCACATTAAGATTTCTGATACCCGCCAATTAAATTTAATTACTGACAATTTAATTTAATCGGCATCTTTATATTTCTTAAGCCCTTCCACTTAACTTATTTGACCGCCGGATAATCAAATCTACCTGTAAGGTTTGGTCTGGTCAAAACTTATAAGCTTCCTTAAGGGGTTATCGTCAATCCCGATTTTTCAGGACGTGAATTTCGTCAATAATTAATATTTGCCATATAAATAATATGCTATCTAACTCACCGAAAATATAAACCAATATAAGATCGCACCCTCTAATGAATCAAAACAACGAATATTAAATATATACAAATTAATAATTATTTTAAGATTAAGAGGATAAGCACTATTTATAATAACCTTGGGGTGTGAATTAATTTATATAGTTAGTATAAAATTAATTATCCCAAATGTCCTGTGTAATACACACAAAGTGTACTAGTACAGAGAGTCGAAACAATAAATGACGCTATTATCTATTTTTCGTAACCAAAACAAAGCTACTAAAATTCTGTGCTACACTCGTACTGATGGCATGTCCATTTCCATCTAAACTGTGAACATAAAACTTATATTCTGCAAGAATCTAAAATCTGATCTTCTGTATGCAAGCCATACTCTACACACCAGATTAAATACTATATAGAATATTGGACATCCATGCATAATAAAGAAATGATATACATACATTACTCATAAAGATTCTCATAAAATGAAAAAATAATTTTTATTAAAAAATAAAATTAGATACTAAAAATATGATTTTCAGTATACCAACCCTAACAATCTCCTACTTATACTCAAAATCATACTGCCATACATCTGACTCCCATGCCCTCTACATGACTATCAAAAGTCTTAGCTGGTAAACTCTTTGTAAAAGGATCTGCAAGGTTGTCTCCTGATGCAATCTTGGTCACAACATCACCTCTCTATAAAATTTCTCGTATCAGGTGATACCTACGCTCAATATGCTTGCCTTTCTTATGAACCCTTGGCTCCTTCGAGTTTGTAACTGCTCCGCTATTATCACAGTAAAGTATAATAGTCGACTGAACTGAAGGTACCACCTCTAGATCCAATAGGAAGTTCCTAAGCCAAACGGCCTCCTTGGCTACTTCAGAAGCTGTCACATAATCGGCCTCCATGGTGGAATCAGCAATGTAGGACTACTTGATACTCCTCCAACTTATAACTCTACCTCCTAAAGTAAACACATATCCTGAGATAGACTTACGACATTCCCTGTCAGATTGAAAATCTGAGTCTATGTACCCCAAAGGTACTAGACTGTCAACCTGGTAAACTAACATATAATCCTTAGTCCTCTTCAGGTTGTTGATTATATTTTTTACTGTAGTCCAATACTTCTGTCATGAGTTGGATTGATATTTGCTAACCATGCCAATGACAAAGCAGATGTCGGGTCTAGTGCAAAGCATAGTTTACATGAGGCTTCCTACTGCCGAAGCATAAAGAACTGCTTTCATCTTTTCTATTTCATCAGGTATCTTAGGACACTAATCCTTGGATAGAGTGATTCCATGCCTAAAAGGGAGAAACTCTTTTTTGGAATCCGGCATGCTAAAACGAGCAAGGATATCATCGATATATTTTTCTTGTGATAAGCCCAATATCCTTTGTTTTCAATCTCGCACAAGCTTGATCCCAAGAATGTAACTGGCTTCTTTCAAGTCCTTCATATCGAACTGCCCATATAGCCATACTTTAACTGTAGATAATGCCCCCACACCGTTTTCGATGAGCAAGAAATCGTCTACATAAAGTATTAGGAAGATCACCATGCTTCCGTCATGCTTCTTGTACACACAAGACTCATCTGGACTTTGATCAAAATCATAAGACTTTGTAGTTAGATCAAACCGAGTGTTCTAAGACCTTGATGCTTGCATAAGTTCATAAATAGATCTCTTAAGCTTGCAAAACATGTGCTCCTGGCCCTTTGCAATCGTCTGATTGTATCATATAGATACATACGTCAAGACTTTCATTAAGATAAGCTGTCTTGACATCCATTTGCCAGATTTTATTATCGAAATGTGCGGCAATGGATAAGAGAATCCAGATAGACGTAGGCATGGCTACCGGTAAAAAAGTTTTCTCATAGTCAATCCCTTCTTTCTAAGTGAACCCTTTAGCAACAAGCCTAGTTTTGAAGGTTTCAACCTTTCTGTCTGCTCCACTCTTCTTCTTGTAGATTCACTTGCATCCAATGAATTTTGTCCTTCGTGTGGTTCTACAAGTTTTCAGGCCTGATTGAAATACAAAGATTCTATCTATGAATTCATAGTCCTTTGCCAAAGATCTGCATCTTTGTCTTGTAGTGTTTCACTGTAGTTACAAGGCAAGGTATCCAATTCTGTTGGGATCTTATCATACAACTCTCCCAAGAACATATACTGATTAGGTTGATGAACAACTCTCCCACTACGATGAGGCACTACCTGTGTCTGTGTACTAGTAATAACAGGCTATGTAGAATCTGAACCCTGTGCATCAGCATCCTGTTCTTGATAATCCTCTTACTACGACGAGGTAATGGAATTTCAGTGACTTGTGATTCCTCTTTCGTTCTACTGATATTACCTCTTTGTTCTTTCAGAATAATTTTGCTATTGGGCCTGTGATCCATAATATAATTCTCTTTCAAGAATCGGGCATCGGTGCTAACAATGACCTTTTGATCCTTAGGATTATCAAATAGAGCACCCTTCATTCCCTTGGGATACTCCACAAAGAAACAGACTTCCGTCCTCGGTTCCAACTTACCTGCGTTCCCTTTCAGCACATGTGCTAGATTCCTCCAAATTCGATTGTATTTCAGATTAGGCTTACGTCCGGTCCACAATTTTGTGGGAGTAGAAGATACTGACTTAAAAGGAACTAAGTTCAGAATGTAAGTCGTTGTCTTTAAAGAGAGTCCACAAAACGAATCGTGTAATCCTGAATAACTCATCATGGATCTTACCATCTCCATAAGAGTTATTTTCCTTCTTTCTACTACACCATTCTGCTGCGGAGTGCCAGGTGCAGTCAACTGGGATGTAATTTTCTCTGATGATAGGTTGTCCTTAAACACTCTGAAGAGGTATTTCCCACCACGGTCAGATCGTAGTGATTTGATACTTTTACCCAGATGCTTCACCACCTCCGCCTTGAATTCTTTGAATTTCTCAAAACATTTAAACTTACGATGCAGCAGGTAAATATATCTATACCTTGAGTAGTCATCAATGAAACTGACGAAATACTCAAAGCCACCTCTAGTCTGGATTGTCATAGGACCACACACATCAGAATGAATCAGCTTCAACGGTTCTTTAGCTCTATAGCTCTTGGCCGAAAAAGGCCTTTTGGTCATCTTACCCTCTGAGCAAGATTCACAGATTGGAAGTGCCTGCACTTTCAATGAACTCAAAGGTCCATCTGCTACTAATCTGTTTATTCTTTTTAGAATAATATGACCCAAGCTTAAGTGTCAAAGAAACAATTGGTTCATTAGAGAATGAAATGTTCTCTTATATGGTAAAATAGATGTGTTATTCAATTCAATTAGTTGCAGTGTAGGAGAGATAGGAGATACAACATACAGATTATCCACCAATGTACCAGAATAAATAAAATGTTTATTTTTCTTCACAACGACAGAGTCACCAAAATGAACAGAATATTTGTCCTTTATTAAACTCGAGTCTAAAATTAAATTTCTTCTAATTGAAGGTACATAAAGATAATCTTTTAGAAGTAGTATCCTATCTCTACTAAAACTGAGAGTGACATCTCCTACTGCAACTGCTGCCAGCTTTGTATTATTGCCCATGTGCAGGTAGATTTTCCCATCACTATGCTGCCTGGTTTCCTGGAACCCCTGCAAAGAATTATAAACATGATTGGTGGCTCTCGTATCTACATACCAGGTACCAGTAGATAACACCGCTAAACATGTTTCAACAACCAGTGAACAGAAATTACCTTGTTTGTTCTGCTTATTGAGTAAAATCGGACACTACTTTTTTTAATGCCCAAACTGGTTACAGTGATAGCATCTGCCTCTCGGCTTCTTCACACCAGCTTTTGGCCCCTTAACTGCTTTTAGACTTTTGTTTCCCTGTGTCTGAACCTTTTTCTCCTTCTTACCTTTCGGCTTAGCGAAAAAATCCTTCTCAGCCACATACACAGAACTTGGCTTTCTAAGAACACCATCGACTGCTTGAAGTTCCTTAAGAAGTTCTACCAGTGTGTAGCTAAGCTTATTCATAGAACAGTTCAGGCAGAACTGCTTAAAACTTTCAGGCAGTGACTGGAGTATGATATCGACCTAGATTTTCTCTTCAATTTCAGCTCTAAGGATCTCCAGTTCAATCAAAAGACTGATCATTCTCAGAACATGATCCCTTCATGGTGTACCTTCAGTCATGTTTGCATTCATTAGAGATCTCATGGCCACCTGCCTAGCGGCACGATTTTGATCCCCAAACATATCTTTAAGGTTCATAATCATGTCATAGGCACTGGGTATAGACTGATGCTGATGCTGATGCTGCAAAACATTTGACATTTGACATTGAAGCCAAAATACAAAACATTTCAGTATCTTGTTTTGAAGATAAACTGCAATGGCTTAAACATTATCTGTATCAGCTTCCTATATCTCGATTGCATAAGGTTTTTCTTGATTCTATCTGATAAAACATATCAATCATAACAAAAATATCCTAGAACACCACAAATAATAGCAGCACCGCTGGCACCTGGCTGCCCCAACCTCGCACCTTGGCATAGCACACTTGCCGCTGAAATTGCTGTAGTGTTGGAAAAACACTGCTTTGTTTGTGCAACCACTGCTGTGTTGCTTCTTTGGATGGGAAAACCGCTTGCTTCTGTATTTATTGGACCGAATCAACTTCATGAAGTTTGGTATTAACACTGCTGTGTTTGGCGCTGCCACTGTGTGGAAGAAACCGCTGCTTGTTGTTTTCAAAAAATAGTGTCGCTTGATGTTTTGATATTTTTTTTTTATTTTAAACCAAAAAAAAAACTGTTTGGCGCAATTAAAATTGCCGCAGCTTTAATTCTGTTTGTTGTTCTTTGACTTATTCTTTGTTCCTCCTTTTTTTTATTCAAAAAAAATTATAAAAACTAGAAATCGAAAAATAATAATTTTTACGTTGATTCTATGCCTCCGTAGAGTTCACAGTCAATCTACCATGGTTAACCCTCGTGGTTAAAAAAAATTAATCATCATTCATTCAAAACATTCAATCAAACATGAAAAATAAATGATGAACATAAAATCGGGATTTAGAACGCCTGCAAAACAAAGTTAACAACAGTTCTAATATTATCTGAACCCGATAAATTGAAAAAAAAAAATAAAAACGGCTCTGATACCAATTGTTGGAGGTAAGACTGCTAAAATCATTGATCTTTTGCAAACGATTTTCGAAAAAAATTAACTAGACGGACAAACGCTGAAACGGGCTCCAGATAAAACTTTTAACGTCGATCTATCAAAAATAAAACCCGTGCAACCAAAGTTAATTTAGAAGAATACCTTTTACAGGTCGGTTCTTCAACTACGATTTGATTCTGAGTTTAAACTCTTGTCAGACCTTCTATTGTATTTTTTTACGCGATTCTTAAACGTAGTGTGGGCTACGAACTATCGAGAACTCGTACCGACAGAACTCATATAGCTTTAGTCTTGAAAGACAAGTTATGAAATTGGTTTAGTCTACCTGCATATTTATAAGACTACAACAGGGACTTGGGGAGTAATTATGAGTAAGATTTTCAGTGAAATACAGACACCTTTCAGCGGTTTCTACAATTATGAAAAACTAGCAGCGATTTCTGTAATTTTTCTAAAATACTGAATTATAGTTCACACTACTAAAGAACTATAATTTCACTTTGACGCATAATCTCAAGACCTCCTTACATTGAGCTCCTGTTATTAAATGCTTACCATTTCTCCCGACGTTAAGATTCCCGATACCCGTCAATTAAATTTAATTACTGATAATTTAATTTAGTTGGCATCATTATATTCCTTAAACCCTTCCACTTAACTTATTTGACCGCCGGATAATTAAATCCACCTACAGGGTTTGGCCCGGTCAAAACTTATAAGCTTCCTTAAGGGAGTATCGTCAATCCCGATCTTTCGGGACGTAGATTCCATCAATAATTAATATTTTTCATAGAAATAATACCGTCATCCAACTCACCGAAAATATAGACCTATGTAAGATGGCACCCTCTAATGAATCAAAACAACGAATATTAAATATATGCAAATCAATAATTATTTTAGGATTAAGAGAATAAGCACTATTCATAATAACCTTGGGGTGTAAATTAATTTATATAATTAGTATAAAATTTATTATCCCAAATATTCCGTTCAATACACAAACTGTACTAGCACAGAATGTCAGAAAAATAGACGACGCTATTATTTGTTCCCCGTAACCAAGACAGGCTTACTAAAACTCTACGCTACAGTCGTACTGATGGTATGTCTATTTCTATCTAAACTGTGAACATAAAACTTATATTTTGCAAGAACCTAAAATTTGATTTTCTGTGTGTAAGCCGTACTCTACATACCAGATTAATTACTATACAAAATATTGGACATCCATGCATAACAAAAAAATGATAGACATAAATTGCTAATAAAGATTCTCATAAAATAAAAAAAATAATTTTTATTAAAAATAAAATTATATACTAAAAATATGATTTTCAGTATACCAACCCTAACATATAGTTCAGACAGAACTGCTTAAAACATTCAGGCAGTGATTGGGGTATGATATCGATCTGTGTTTTTTCATAAATTTTAGCTCCTAAGATCTCCAGTTCATTCAGAAGACTAATCATTTTCAGAACATGATCCCTAACTAGGGTGCCTTTAGCTATGTTTGCATTCAGTAGATATTTCATGGCCACCTGCCTAGCACCACAATTAGATCCCCAAACATTTCTTTAAAGTTCATAATCATATTATAGGCACTAGGCATAGTGTGAGACCCTGACCCGTTTTTTTTTCGGCGTTTTTCGACGCGTGTTTCTCATTTTCTATTTTGCATATTTTTATGTATTTTGATGCATGATCGGGTTTAGATATGCATGTAGGGTTGATTTCTGGGGCCGTAAGATATTTTCAAAAGATATTTTAGAAGCCTATAAATACCAGGAGTTAAATATTTTTAAAAAATATTTTGAAAACTTATCCACTAAGTTTTTTCCATTTTCTCTCTGCCTTCTCTCTAACTTCTTGGGAGCCCAGGGCTCGAATTTTGACGATCCAACAGCGGATCCTTGCTTTTGGCACGGTGGGCTACGCATTCATCTGGATAGAATTTTATTCTGGCAAAGTTTGGTTTTGCATGTGGATTGAGGCGTCGAGTTTTTAACTCAACGAGGTAGGATTCTAAACTCTCATGTCTTATTTGGGTGCTAGTGTAATGGTGCGTGTTTTCACCGGTTAGATATGCATGAAAAATCGATTTATGTTTCAAAACAACTGAGTTTTGGTTAAAAAGGGGGTTTTGTGTTGTTTCGGTTGGATGGAATCGGGTTTTGAGATTTTTCGTTCGGTGGTTCTTGATGTTTTGAGTTCGCCTATGTTTGTGGGTGCCGATAATATGTGAATGTGTAGGTTTATGTGTGTTTTGAAGCTTTATAGTGAGTGTTTGAGAGTTTGGGGGCTTGGAAATCAAAAATAGGGAAAATTTGGGTTTTTCTCGGGTGGTAGCTCGCTCGAGCGTCCGATGTCCGCTCGAGCGGACTGGCTGCGCAGGACCATTTTATTTTGGTCATATCTCCCTCATTTGGACTCAGAATTAGGTCGTTCTTGTACTCAAATTGAAGCCCCATAAGTCTTCTTTCCAATGACACTTCTCACACACCAAAATTTATTTTTTGAAAAAAGTTATAATCAAAAGAGTGAAGGTATGTCAAAATTTGTAAACTATTTTTCACCAGTTTTTGGCCAAATGTTTGGTAAAAGGTTATTTTTCATCCTAGTTGGCCCTTTTTACTAAGTTTCTTGTTTGTTGGGGCGTCTTGGATTTGTGTTTGGTGCTTGGGGGCGTTGTGGGCTTGTGTTGGCCGTGTTAGGCATGTGTGTGGGTTCGTGTTGGCCGTGCTAAGCATGTGTTAGTCTGGGTTAGGATGTGTTGGTGGTTGGATTCTTGGTTTCCAATTGGTTTCCAACAGTATTCAGTTCATTGATATATGGGATTAGTCTACTGAAATACTGTTGGATTCGTTTTGGGGTTCAGTTGGTTGTGCTTGTGGTGGTTTGTGCATCGTTGCGTGAGAGGGTTTGGTTTTGTTTCTTCGTTTGGTTTTTCACCCAGCGTTGGTCCCTCGAGCGGTGGTTGTGCACTCGAGCGGGGTTATGGCAGTGTGCTATGTCGGTAGGGGACCGCTTGAGCGGTGGTTGAGCGGTGTTGGCTCTCGGGTTAGGTTTTGATTCTGTGGGTTGTTGGTTATCCATGTGAGTGTATGTCGGGCTATGTGACGGGTGACGTCTTGATGTGAATTTATATATGGCTATGTGCGTTTATAACTGATTTTGTGCATTTATAACTCTAGTTTATTTATGTATGGATTGTGTAGATGAATTACATAATTTTGGTATCATTATGTGCAACGTGATTTATGCTTTAAAACTCAAAATTTTATAGACATGTGTATGTGGGATATGAGGAACGGATGCATGTGGTGCATGTTGCATGGGTTGCAAGTGTTGTGTGACTCGCGTGTGTAGCATATGACGTGGTTTGTGAAACGTAGTGTTAGTACGTGGAATTTATGCATTCAAACCTTGGTTTAGTTATGCATTGAGTCTAAAGGTTGGAAATGTGATCCTAAGGTCGCGTGTGTTGAGTCTGAAGGATGAAAATGTGATCTTAAAAACGTGTGTGTGTGTGTGTCTGAAGGATGGAAATGTGATTCTAAGGACGTGTGCGTGTGTGTCTGAAGGATGGAAATGTGATCCTGAAGATGCATGTGGGTGTGAATCTGAAGGATGAAAATGTGATCCTGAGGATACAAGTGTCGCATGGATTGCTTGAACTGCATTATGGGACGGATAAAACCAATTTTGAATTGTTTTTAAGACTCGCGTGAATCGCGATACGAAAACCATTTTCAAACCGTTTTCGAGGCTCTTGTGAGTCTAATATGGTTATTATCCTCGCTTTTCCTTACTTGTGAAATTGTTTTAAAGGCTTGAAAGAGAGTCTAAAACTGCACCTCATTTTCCTAGCATGTTTAGCTTATGTTGCATGTGTTGCCTAGTATCTGCTGAGCTTTAGCTCACGATGTGGGATTTGAAATATTTTGCAGGTATCGGTCACGCAGGTTAATCTGGGGTTGCTGAAAAGGTAGAAGAGTTGTTGTCTTTCTTTTCATTTTTTCTGTTTCATGTATGTATACATATTTTTCTTGTGTTGAAACCGTGTATTGTAAGCTGTTTGGTGGTTATATACAATGCATGTATGTTTTATTTTGAGAGTATTTTCTCGGGTTGCGTGTTATGCTTGGTTGCTTGGGGGTGTTTCACATGACTCGGAGTTTGGGGTGTGACAGAATGATATCAGAGCTCTGGGTTTGAATACCTAGAGTCGTGGGAAGGGGGTGCATTGCCATGTGAGATTGATTGTGTGTGCTTGATCGCATGTGTTTAGATGCCTTGATAACATGAATGTGTGGACATATTAAACATGAGAATGGTTTGGATATGTGAGTAAGGGGGTTGAACTGTGGGATTGATTAGTCCTGTCTTTGGGCGTTTAGATTAACAAACTTGGGAGCCAAGTTAGAAACGCGTTTAGCTGATGTGATTTCTAGCAGAAAATCTGAGTATGTTATCCAAATTGACACGTCATTCTTGTTGGTTCTCCTCGGTATGTGGGGTTTATTTAGCATGAACCTATGTGCTTATGTGTTAGCATGTTTATGTGATTCGTGTTTATATGTTGCATCTTACGTTTTGCGTTGCTTTCATATAGACGCGATGTCTGCAAGGAGAGGGCGAAGCCGTGGCTGTGGTGTTGGCCAAGGGGTTGTTCCTATCCTTGATGCTAGGGATGCAAATGCTCCTCTGGGATCGATGGACGCGATGGAGTTGTTGCGTGTGCTGGTGGGTTCTATCCAGCAGTTGGTTAGAGGTGAGATCATTAGAGAGAGAGAGGGGGTGCCTGAGGCGAGGGTTATAGTAGCGATGCGGGAGTTTAGGCGCATAGATCCACCGACCTTTGCTAGAGATCCTGATCCTATTGTGCCGACAGAGTGGTTAGATTTAGTGACTCGAATCTTGGACACGTTGCAGATTGTGGAGGATGAGTTACGAGTTTCATTTGTTGCCTTTTAGCTGAGAGGTAATGCTCACCAGTGGTGGAGGTATGCTAAAAACACAGTGGGGGTCACATGGGCAGCCTTTACGGGAGTCTTTCTGGAGAAATACTTCCCGGCTTCGAAGAGGGATTTATACAGGGAGGAGTTCTACACTCTTACCCAGGGGGCCATGGATGCTATGCATGTTGGAGGCAATACTGCCAAGATCATTGTTTTTCTAAACGATTTTCGATAAAAAATTAACTGGACGGGCAAATGCCGAAACGGGCTCTAGATAAAACTTTTGACGTTGAACAATCAAAATAAAACACGTACAACCAAAGTTAATTTAGAAAAATACCTTTTGTCGATCTATTCTTCAACTACAAATTAATTTCGCGTTAAAGCTCCTATCAGATCTTCTATTGTATTTTCTTACGCGATTCTCGAACGTAGTGTGGGCTACGATCCTCGGAGAACTCATACCGGTAGAATCCCGATATATTTAAGTCTTGAAAGACAAAAATAATTTCATAATAGTAATGATAATAAAATCATCAAAACTGGTTCAGCCTACCCACATATATATAAGGCTACAACAGGGACTTGGGGAGTAATTATGAGTTAGACTTCCAGTGGAACACAAATACCTATTAGAGATTTTTGCAATTATGAAAAGATATGCAGCAGTTTCTGTAATTTTCATAAAACACTGAATTATAGTTCACACCACTAAAGAACATTAATTGCACTCAGACCCATAATTTCAAGATCTTCTTGCATTAAGCTCCTGTTATTAAATGCTTACCATTTCTCCCCACGTTAAGATTCCCGATACTCACCAATTAAATTTAATTACTGACAATTTAATTTAATTGGTATCTTGATATTTCTTAAGTTTTTCGCTTAACTTATTTGGCCGCCGAATAATTAGATCCTTCTTAGGGTTTGGCCCGGTCAAAACTTATAAGCATCCTTAAGGGGGTATCATTAATTCCGATATATTGGGACGTGGATTCTGCCAATAACTAATATTTTTTATACAAATAATACCGCTATCCAACTCACCGGGAATATAGACCCATATAAGGTCGCACACTCTAATGAATCAAAACAACGAATGTTAAATATATGCAAATCAATAATTATTTCAGGATTAAGAAAATAAACACTATTCATAATAACCTTGGGGTGTGAATTAATTTAAATAGTCAGTACAAAATTAATTATCCCAAATATCCCATTCAATATATATAAAGTGTACTAGCACAGAGAGTCGAAACAATAGACAATACTATTATCTGTTTCATGTAACTAAGACAGATTTAGTAAAACTCTGTGCTACAGTCGTACCGATGGTATGCCCATTTCCATCTAAACTGTGAACATAAAACTTATATTCTGCAAGAACCTAAAATCTGATCTTCTGTGTGTAAACCGTACTCTACATACCAGATTAAATACTATACAGAATATTGAACATCCATGCATAACAAAAAAATGATATGCATACATTACTCATAAAGATCCTCATAAAATAAAAAATTAATTTTATTAAAAATAAAATTAAATACTAAAATATGATTTTCAGTAAACCAACCCTAACAATCTCCCACTTATACTAAAAAATCATGCTGTCATACATCTGACTCCCATGCCCTCTACATGACTTTCTAAAGTCTTAGCAGGTAAGCTCTTTGTAATGGATCTGCAAGGTTGTCTCCTGATGTAAGCTCTACGCCTGACTGGAAATCTGAGTCTGTGTACCGCAAAAGTACTAAACTATCTGCTTGGTAAATCAACATAAAATTCTTAGTCCTTTTCAGATACTTGATTATATATTCTTTACGGCAGTCCAATACTCATGCCCTAGATTAGACTAATATCTGCTAACCATGCCAACGGCAAAACAGATTTCTGATCTAGTGCAAAGAATAGCATATATGAGACTTCCTACTGCCGAAGCCTAAGGAACCACCTTCATCCTCTCTTTATCATCAGGTGTCCTAGGACATTGATCATTGGATAGAGTGATTCCATGCCTGAAAGGGAAAAACCTTTTCTTGGAATCTTGTATGCTAAAACGAGCAAGAATATCATCGAGCAAGAATATCATCGATATACTTTGCTTGTGATAAGCCCAACATCCTTTGTTTTCGATCTCGCACAAGCTTGATCCCAAGGATGTGACTGGCCAGATAACCATACGTTAACCGTAGATAATGCCCCACATCATTTTCGATGAGCAAGATATCGTCTACATAAAATACTAGAAAATTCACCATGCTTCCGTCACGCTTCTTGTACACACAGGACTTATTCGAACTTTGATCGAAACCATAAGACTTTATTACTTGATCAAACCGAGTGTTCCAAGACCGCGATGCCAGCTTAAGTCCATAAATGGATCTCTTAAACTTACACAACATGTGTTCCTGGCCTTTTGCAATGAAGCTATCTAGTTGTATCATATAGATACACTCGTCAAGACTTTTGTTAAGGAAAGCTGTCTCGACGTCCATTTGTCAGATTTCGTAATCAAAATGTGCGGTAATAGATAAGAGAATCCAGATAAACTTAAACATGGCTACTAGTGAAAAGGTTTTCTCATAGTCGATCCCTTCTTTCTGAGTAAACCATTTTGCAACAAGCCTAGTTTTGAAGGTTTAACCTTCCCGTCTACTCCTCTCTTCCTCTTGTAGATCCACTTGCATCCAATGGGTTTTATTCTTTTGGGTGGTTCTACATGTTCCAAGACCTGATTGGAATACATAAATTTTATCTCTGAATTCATAGCCCTTTGCCAAAGATCTGCATCTTTGTCTTGTAGT
>JAUMHN010281055.1:0-18983 GCA_032360265.1 Heliamphora ciliata
TCATTTTCCCAAAATAGTCCAGGTTCAGTCGACTAGACTCACCCTCCAGTCGACTGAAAAACACACTAGAAATGAAAACCCAAAACAGAAGCTATTTCAGTCGACTGACCTCCTAGGTCCAGTCGACTGAACCTCCCACATGATGATCCAGTTGACTGAACTCATAGGTTCAGTCGACTGAACTTGCCCAAATCATGTTTTTGAGCTACGATTTTGGTGTTCCAACCTCAAATCAAACCTCCACACTTCTGTTTTCGATATCCACAAGCATCCCCTAGCTTAGGACTATCATAAAACCTCAAAAGGAAACTCCCTCTTTCCATTTCATCCAACCAAACGCCGAAAAATGATTTTAACCCAAAACTGGATTTGATACATAAATCACTTTTCATGCGTTTTAAAATGGTAGAAACACATAGGATTACATGTAGTACCCTCTAACAGTTATACAGTCTAGGATCCTACCTCGGTGAGTTTAAACTCGACGTCTCGATCCACGTGCAAAACCGAGCTTCGCCGGAATAGAATTCTGTCTAGATAGATGCGTAGACCTCGATGCCAATACTACTGATCAGCAGATGGCTAATCAAAAATCAAGCCCCGGGCCCCCAAGAAGTTAGAGAGAAGGCAGAGCATTTGGTGAGTTTAAAGCTAGAGCGAGAGAAGGAGGAGATATTTTGATGAAAATATCTCACACAAGATATTTATAGTCAAAATATCTCGAAAATATCTTTTTTTTTAAAATTTTGAAATTCGCACTGCAACTCCTTACAACCCCGGGAACCAACCCCGCATGTTTAGATAAACATAAACATGCGTCAAAACAAGTAAATCACACATCATATATACATGAGTCTCAAAAAGAGACAGGTTCGGGTTTCACAACTCTCCCCCCTTAAGGAATTTTGCCCCCGGAATTCACTACAAGGTCACGAGGTAAACAGGTCTGGATATCTAGCACGCATCCCAGACTCGATCTCCCACGTCGCTTTCTCAACCCCGTGATGATGCCATAGGATCTTGACACAAGCAATTGTTTTACCTCGCAACGTCTGCTCCTTTGTATCAAGAATCCTCACTGGACGCTCCTCATAAGTGGCATCCTCATCAATCCGCAGCTCAGCCCAATCTAACACGTGTGAAGGATCAGGCTCGTACCTCCAAAGTATGAAAACGTGGAACACGTTATGCACATATGCTAACTGAGGTGGTAACGCCAAACGGTAAGCGACCTCTCCAATCCTATCAAGAATCTCAAAAGGTCCAATAAAACGCGGTGATAGCTTCCCGCAACGACCAAATCTCATCAAACCTCTACGTGGTGAGACCTTTAGAAACACATGATCCCCCACTGCAAACTCCAAAGGTTGCCTCCTCTGATCTGCATAACTCTTCTGGTGGCTTTGAGCTATAAGTAGGCGCTAACAAATCACAGTAACCTTCTCTGTCGTCTCTGGCACCATGTCGGGTCCCAAGACTGTGGTCTCTCCTACATCTGTCCAACATACGGGCGATCTACATGGTCTACCATACAAAGCCTCATACGGTGCCATCCCAATACTGGACTGATAGCTATTATTATAAGCAAACTCTGCTAAAGGTAGATGATCCTCCCATGAACCTCTGAAGTCAAGGACACAAGACCTCAGCATATCCTCCAGAATCTGTATAGTCCTCTCTGACTGGCCATCCGTCTGGGGGTGAAAAGCAGTGCTAAACATCAAGTTCGTTCCCAAGGCCTCCTGTAGACTCTGCCAAAAACGTGAAGTGAAGCGCGGGTTTCGGTCTGAAACAATGGATACTGGCACTCCGTGCAATCTGACTGCCTCCCTGACGTACAAGCTACTCAGTCGTTCCACCGAATCCCTCACTCGGATGGGGAGAAAGTGTGCAGACTTCGTCAACCTATCAACCACAACCCACACGGCGTCGTGTCCCCTAGGTGACCGAGGAAGTCCTAACACAAAGTCCATCGTGACATGTTCCCACTTCCACTCTGATATAGGCAACGACTGTAGCAATCCTGCCAGTCTCTGATGTTCCGCCTTTACCTGCTGACAAGTGAGGCATCGGGAAACAAATTGGATCACATCTCGCTTCATCCCTGTCCAATAGAACTGACGACGTAGGTCATGATACATCTTCATGCCTCCAGGATGCACGGCAAGACGAGAATGATGACACTCATGTAAAAATCAGCTCGGCATGACCCTGGCACAAACAACCTGCCTGCCAACCTCAGACTCTGATTAGAACCCACAATCCATCCTGCTGTATCCTCGCCACTAGCAACGCGGTCTCGTATCATCTGAGCCTCTTGGTCCGTCTGCTTGACCTCTAGCACACGTACTATCAACGCTGGTTGAGTAACTACAGAAAATAAGGTAGCACCTGTCTCAATCTCCCTGAGACACAAATCAAACTCCCTAACATCTGCAAGCATGTCCCACTCACGTATAGCCATAGAAGCTAACGACCCATGAGATCTCCTACTGAGCGCGTCTGCCACCACATTGGCCTTCCCTAGATGGTACTGCAAGTCAAAGTCATAATCCTCCAACAACTCCATCCACCGCCGCCGGCGTAAGTTCTGGTCCTTCTGCGAAAACAAATATTTTAAACTCTTGTGATCAGAGAAAACCTCAAAATGCTCACCATAAAGATAGTGACGCCATGTCTTCAAGGCAAAGACCACGGCTGCCAACTCCAAGTCATGTGTACGATAGTTCTGCTCGTGCGTCTTCAACTGCCGAGAACCGAAGGCTACAACCTTACCCTCCTGCATCAGAACACATCCAAGACCGTCGTGTGATGCATCACAGTACACAGTATATCCCAAGCCTCGCTCTGAAATGATCAACACTGGCGGACTGGTCAACTTCGTCTTCAGCTCCTGAAAAGATGACTCACAAGACTCACTCCAAGCAAACACAACTCCCTTTCGCATTAGGCGTGTCATCAGTGCAGTGAGTCTAGCAAAGTCCTTCACGAACCGTCTATAGTAGCCGGCTCGACCCAGAAAACTACGTATCTCGAAGACACTCTTTGGTCGTTCCCAACCTGTCACAGCATTAGTCTTTGACGAATCCACAGCTACCCCGTCTGTCGACACCACGTGTCCTAAAAATCTCACCTCGGTCATCCAGAACTCACACTTCTCGAACTTCGCGTACAAGCGGTGCTCTCTCAAGGTATGTAGCACGATCCTCAAAGGATCCTCGTGCGCCTCTCTAGTGGGTGAATATATCATAATATCATCCACAAACACTACCACAAAACTGTCTAAATAAGGATGGAAGATCCGGTTCATCAAACCCATGAATGTAGCTGGTGCGTTCGTTAGACCGAACGGTATGACCAGAAACTCATAGTGACCACAGCGATTCCTGAAAGCGGTCTTCGCTATGTCCTCGTCCCTAATCCTCAATTGGTGATATCCCGATCTCAAGTCAATCTTCGAGAAGCAGCTCGAATTCCTCAACTGATCAAACAAGTCATCTATCCTCGGCATCGGATACTTGTTCTTTACTGTCACCTGGTTTAGCTTCCTGTAATCGATTCATAAACGCAAAGATCCATCCTTATTCTTTGCAAAAAGAGCAGGGGCTCCCCACGAAGAAGTACTCGGACGTATAAATCCCCTGTCAAGTAACTCCTGCAACTGTACCTTGAGTTCACGCAACTCAGCAGGGGCAAAGCGATAGGACGGTATAGATATGGGAGCAGCTCCGGGAACTAGATCAATAGAGAACTCTACCTCCCAGTTCGGCAGCAACTCAACCAAGTCATCAAGAAAGACATCAGGATAGTCGCACACCACCAGAGGTAACTCTCCTCGTACCCCAACTAACTCATCCAACATAAGAGATGAGAAAAGGAAACCCAGGTTGCCCTAGTTCCGCACAACACCTGGCATAGACCTCAAACCCTCATCCCGGTCTCCCACAAAACAATAGCAATCTCCCGTCGGTGTACAGATTGTCACCCTCCGTCGATCGCAATCGATGAAGGCGCGATAGGTGGTCAGCCAGTCCATCCCTAAGATGACATCAAACACAGTCATGTCTAGAATGATAAGATTGAACTCTAAACAACGACCGACGACCTCCAACATGCAGGATCTACAGAAAAGACTCAACGTCACATCCCCACTCACAGGGGTCTCCACGCACATGGTACTACCCAACCAATCCATTTCCAACCCCAACACAGATGCAAAGGCAGATGATATAAATGAATGTGATGCTCTAGTGTCGATAAGAACACTTGCCCATGATCTGAAGACTAGAAGAGTACCTCTGACCACAGAGGTGGTAGCGGCAGCATCGGGCACGACCGGTGCTCTGGAAGAACTAGGATGTGTAAGAATGTAAGCTCTGGCCGGTCCGCTGCGGCTCTGAACGGTCGACTATCTACCTGACTGCACTGATGCACCCCCCTCTGCAAATCTGGATGTCTGAGCTCTAGGCAGCTGGTACGTTTGTCTCCTCTGGCTAGATGGAACAGCTGGAGCTTCTGCTGTACTCTGAATGCTCCCTCCCTGAGGACAGTTTCTCTGGATGTGCCCGGTCTGCCCGCACTCAAAACATATCGGTGGTCGTCTCTCTGGCGCCTGCGACTGCAACTATGCCTGAACAGGCGCTGCACTCCTGCACTCTGCTGCACGATGTCCCGGTCGCTGGCATCTATGACAAAGCGCCCTCTGATCCGACCGTTCCGTTGAAGCTACGGGAGGCGAAGAAGCAAAAGACCGTGGAGGATACGGCCCCACCGGATGAGATCTCGGACCAGATGTCCGTTGACGCTTGTCCTTGCGTCCCCGGGACTGTGCACGTCCCCCGTCCTGCTGACTTCTAGTGTCTCTGTCCCTGCGCGTCTCAGACAAGGTGTCCTCCACCTTCATGGCTATCTATACCAAGTCAGTGTAGACCTACATCTGGAATGCCGCCACTTTGTCCCTAATAGTGGGCCTTAAACCCCTCTCAAATCGGTTCGCCTTGAACTCATCAGTAGGTATGATCTCTTGTGCAAACCAGGATAAGCTGGTAAACTCAGCCTCATACTCAACAACCGACATACTCCCCTAAGTCAGAAATAGGAAATCTTCTTTGTAGCGATCCCTCAATGTCGCTGGAAAGTATTTCTCCAGAAATACCTTCATGAATGCCTCCCATGTGCCTGCCACTGTGGTCTTGGCAAACTTTCACCACATATGGGCACTCCCTCTCAGCTGGAAGGCGGCACATATAACTCTCAGATCATCCTCCTCAATCTGAAGCGAATCAAGAATCCTGGTAACCAGCTCTAGCCACTCAGTGGCAACCGTGGGATTGGGATCCCCAGAAAAGGGAGGAGGGTCCATACGGCAAAACTCGTGCATCGCAACCGTCGCCCTCGCCTTAGGTACACTCTCCCTACCCCTAGTGGCCTCAGCCAGTTGCCGGATGGAGCCGACCATCTCACGCAACAGATCTCCCTCAGCAACAGGTCCTTGGGGTGCATTAGCATCCCCTACATCTGGGACTGGAACGTCCCTTCGGCCAGAACCACGGCCACGACCTCGACCCCGGCCTCGAGTGGACATAACTCTATACGAAAGCAACATAACAGGATAAAAATCCATACAACATGTTATTGCTAACGTAAAAGACATAGAAGCATGCTAACACATAGTCACGTAATATCATGTCATCACATATCTCACATACCGAGGAGAACCAACAAGAAAGACTCGTCCATCTGGATAACTCACTCAGATTTCTTGCTAGAAATCACGTCCGCGAAACGCGTCTCTAACATGGTTCCTAAGTCTGTTAATCCCAACGCCCGAAAGCAAGACTCATCAATCCTAAGGTCCAACCTCCATACCCACGTATTCACAATCATCATGCTGAACAGGCTATCATGCTTATGTAAGAAAACTCTTGAACACATGCAATCAAGCACACATACATCCTCACAAGGTGATGTACCCTCTTTCCCATGGCTCATAGGTATTCGAACCCAGAGCTCTGATACCAAGTTATCACGCCCCAAACATCCGGGTCACGCGAAAGTCCACCAAAACACCCATTTATGAAAATAAGGTTTTCATAAGAAATCAAAATGTACTGCATTTGGATAAAAGCCCCACAGTTCAACTCTCATAAACTGAATAGCATGCATTCTCATACATGAATAAACATATTGCCAAAAGGCGTAAAAAGTCAGCCTCAATAGGCGACACATGTGAAAGTACATGTACAAAACAGGAAAAACTACAGCAAGTCTTCCATGACCTCTACAACTAGGTCATCTCGTCATGATCACCTGAAAATGTTTTCCAAAAAATCCCACATTGTGAGCCGAAATCCAATAGAAAATAGATTGTATAAAGCTGTAACATAGGTCTTGCAATCATATGGTGGGAGCTAACTCGACCACAGCACCTCAAAGGTTTTCCATCTCAAAAACCACCGTTTTCCATCCTTGAAACTATGCATATCATCCTAACAGATATCATGTCACAGTTAAGGGGAAGCAGTAATAAAACAGTATTCTCCACTCGGACACACAACCGAGGAGACAAGATAAAATGATATCCTATGTACCGACTCTGTCAACTCAAGACAAAGGCAACAACTATAGACTCCTGGCCATAACCCTAGTCCTGAACAACTTAAGGCCTGCTAAGTAATGACAAGTTTTATACGATGTCACAACAACATACCCACTCAAGGGATAACCTGCTTCTTTACGAATTTCTATGACCGGTGGACGAAGTTAACCAAGTCACGACTCGGTTCTTTACGGATTGCCACGACCGATGGACGAAGTTAACCAATACTACGTTTACAGGGATTAACCCGAGGGACCGTAGCGAACCCACTATGCGCATGTTTTTGGACTTTCACCAATGAGCAATGGAAGCCCAACTCAACAAACATCTATCGTCACGGTACATCTATGGATAACATTTAAACCCAACCCACCAATAAATATACAACACATGTATATAAAAGGGATCCCATCCATGAACCATGGAGATCAAACAACATATGTAAAAACATACTTTCACCCAAAATGTTTTAGAAGTTGAGACTCAACCCCGAGGGCTAGTTCCAAACCTTCAACCAACACGTTTTCAAAATTCCTAAGACTCCATTTTCAAACCATCCTTTTGAAAACCTCATATACCCCTTTGTAACCATAGAATTTCATAAAAACCTCGGATAGACATCGTACGAGGAAAACTTGAACCAAAACTCATCATTTTCCCAAAATAGTCCAGGTTCAGTCGACTGGACACACCCTCCAGTCGACTGAAAAACACACTGGAAATGAAAACCCAAAACAGAAGCTATTTCAGTCGACTGACCTCCCAGGTCCAGTCGATTGAACCTCCCACATGATGATCCAATCGACTGAACTTGCCCAAATCATGTTTTTGAGCTACGATTTTGGTGTTCCAACCTCAAATCAAACCTCCACACTCATGTTTTTAATATCCACAAGCATCCCCTAGCTTAGGACTATCATAAAACCTCGAAAGGAAACTCCCTCTTTCCATTTCATCCAACCAAACGTCAAAAAATGATTTTAACCCAAAATAGGATTTGATACATAAATCACTTTTTATGCGTTTTAAAACAGTAGAAACATGTAGGATTACATGTAGTATCCTCTAACAGTTATACAGTCTAGGATCCTACCTCGGTGAGTTCAAAACTCGACGTTTCGATCCACGTGCAAAATTGAGCTTCGCCAGAATGAAATTTCGTCTGGATGGATGCGTAGACCTCGATGCCGATACTACGGATCAGCAGATGGTTTATCAAAAACCAAGCCTTGGGCCCCCGAGAAGTTAGAGAGAAGGCAGAGCGTTTGGTGAGTTTAAAGCTAGAGAGGGAGAAGGAGGAGTTATTTTGATGAAAATATCTCACACAAAATATTTATAGTCAAAATATCTCAAAAATATCTTTTTCTTTTAAATTTTAAAATTCGCACTACAACTCCTTACAACCCCGGGAACCAACCCCGCATGCTCAGATAAATATAAACATGCATCAAAACGAGTAAATCACACATCATATATACATAAGTCTCAAAAAGAGACGAGTTCGGGTCTCACAACGCCACACCTCTCATTTCATCCGACTTCCACCTCATTTCATCTTTACCTTCAGGAGGCCCTCGTGTCGCCAACCGGTGCCCCCTGCCAGTTCGAGTAAGGGAACCGACTCGTACCGGCTCGTGTCGCCAGAGATTCTCACCTCCAGGAGTCCCTCGTCGGGGTTCATCTTCACCGCTCTGTCCAGCCACGCCACACCTCTCATTTCATCCAACTTCCACCTCATTTCGTCTTCACCTTCGGGAGGCCCTCGTGTCGCCAACCGGTGCCCCCTGCCGGTTCGAGTAAGGGAACCGGCTCGTATCGCCACAGATTCTCACCTTCGGGAGGCCCTCGCCTAATATTCTCACTTCAAAGAATTTGTTCAAGCCTAAAGCTTTCCTTGGTTTTAGAGAAAGAGAGAGAGAGAGTGCAATGGAAATTAGAAATCCTAAAATTTGAAACTCCTAAAATTTAGGAATTGAAAATCCTAAAATCCTAAATTTATTATGGGATTGGCTTTGATATTGCTTTTATGAATTTGAAACTCCTAAAATTTCGATTGACAACCCGCACAATCAATTGCTTGTATTTTGAAAATGGAAATGATCATGTTTTAAATGAGCGTATATTAGACATAAAAAAATTATTTCAAATTAGAAAGGACTAAATCTCTTAAAAAAACTTATGAGACTCAATCTCTTATGATACTTTGAAAAAAGACTAATCTTTAAATTTCTCTATTATTTATGTGGTATTTTTAATAAATAAAAATGTGTAATATATATTAATTACTTCTTTTTTATCTCTTACTTATTCAATAAAAACGAACTTATATTGGTTCATGCGAAGTATATTTTTGCTACATAATTAAATAAGACTACTACGTAAATAATGTTACATGATAGTTCAAGACTATCAAATAATTACTTCTTAATCACAGTAAGGGTGTGGCAAGCATAAATAAATCTTATTCCAAATCTAACAATTTCATTCCAATTGTTTACTTTTTTGAATTTGTTATGTAATTTCATTCTAAAGTTTCTTTTTTGAGTGTCACTCACCTGTGGGATAACCTTTTTTATAAAAAAATTTTTGTTTTTTGATAAAAAAAAATTTTATGTTAGTTTAAACGATGATATTTTTTAGAGTTCTTTCGTTATAAGACATTAGATAAGTAAAAAAAATTATCAAAAATAAAGTTCAAATAAGACAAAAAAAGTTACTTTAAGGCTTTTATGTACCTTTTTTTTAGTGAGACTTGAATCCCATGATTTTGGGGTGGAAATTGTGGTTTGAAACATGTTTGATGGATGTTCAAGGGTATTGAGGTTAGAAACTCAAAACAGGAGAAATTATGGGGTTTTTTCCAGCACCAGTGCGCTCGAGCAGAGCCCTGTCCGCTCGAGCAGTCAACTAGCAGAGAGTTGGGCGCTTGAGCACCCGACGTCCGCTCGAGCAGACTAGCTGCGTAGGTCCAACTTCTTTTGATCATATCTCCCTCATTCGGACTCCGAATGGGATCGTTTTTGTACTCAAATGGAAGCCCCGAAAGTTCTCTTTCCAACAAGACTACTCTCACAAGAAAATGCTTTTTGTAGAAATAGTTATGATTAAAATGGTAAGGGTATGAGAAATTTTTCTTAACCATTTTTTACGCATTTTTGACCAAATGTTTTGAAAAAGGTTATTCTCATTATTAGTGGCACTTTTTATTAAATTGCTTGTTCTTTGAGCTATAGATGCACCTATGAAAGTCTATTTGGGTTGGGATGTGTATGTTGATTCGGTGGATTAGACTTTACGGGTGAAGTGATTTTTTCATATAAAATTATTGTTTTAATGGTATAGTGAACATATGTGGGTTACAATGTATCATGGTTTTTATTTCATATTCTAAGCTTTTCGAATGAAAACATGGGTGTATTCCTTGCTTTAAATTAGCTTGATCTTGGTTGAGCTAATCCTGTACTGTTGGTACTTTGCAACATTAGTAAAAGAGATATGAATTATGAGAAATTGTGTATTGAAATTTATGTTGCATTTGATTTGAAAGAAAGATTGAATACTTAAATGGAATGTGGTTGGGCAAATGAAATGGAAAATTGGAAATTAGGTTTGAAATGGTAATTTGTGAAAATAGTTTGGGAGAGGAACCAGTTGTGGGTTGGGCTCTTAGATTTTTTTGTGAAAATGAAAGTGTTGAACAAATAATGAGCTATACGGATTGATGTTGATTAAGTTGGGCTAGCGGCTCCGCGGAGAAAGATCGAAAACTTGCGCAAGATGAGGACCACATGCCCATGGGTTAGCTCCCAAAATGTGGTGTTGTTTCGTAGTGAGTTATAGAGCTATCTATTACCCAATAGCTTCACGTAACCTATTGGGAATTAATAGGGAGGGGTTTCTATAAGCTTTACCCGACACCGGTTCATTAGATGTGATACAGTTTTGTGATAAATCAGGTAATGAAATTGTCACACGATTTTTTGTGAAAAAATCGGTTAATGGAATGATGATATGGAAATATGAAAGAATAAACGGGAACAAATTGACATGCGTGGGTGTGTGTGTGTATGAGTGAATAATAAATTGGTGAAAATTTATATTTTACTATTGTTGCACCCATCACACCTCGCAAACCATGCATTTCATTTAAGTTAATCTTTATCCTACGAGTTTCGGCTCACAAACGACTGCTAAACCATTTTTCAGGTTCCGAGGAGAACAGATGATACCAACTATGGATGCATTTTGGGACGGGCTAGAAGATGGGTCTAATGTTTCTTTTCTTTATGCCATTTGTACACATAAAGTTAAGGGAATTTATGTAATAGATCTTGTTCCTATGTTTTGGATAAGTCGGACTAGTGAAATGACAATTTATTTGTAAATGAATTTTTGGGACTTAAAGTAATATTTAGAATTTGTTATACATCTACGAAGTAAAAAAATATGTATAGTTGCCCAAGAAAACTTTTATTTCCAAATGACTTTTGAATTCAAACCTAAAGTAAAACGAAAATGTTATTGGAAAATCTTTAGACGAATCAGTTTGGGGTTAGTTCATGGGTCCCCGGGGCTCGGGACGTGACATTGTATAACTTATCTGATAACATAATACGAAAATCATAATCAACTGAACATATAATGTATTAAAAAACGAAGTGGTGGCCAGCTCCAGTGGCTAGGAGCTGTCAATGCCCCACTTCCACCCAAGATTTGAACCTTGGGGTCCTCTTCCCCATTTAACTACCAAAAAAAAAATGTACTAAAAAAACGTACGGCCTCAAACTATTAACAAGCCTTCTGTCTCAATTCTAACCGACTAAACAAACAACATACTAAAAAATCATGTAGTGCACATCTATTTCTCCCACGTTAATCCCCTTACCTTAAAATAAACGAAACTTTATGTTGTTCATAAACATGCAAGAGAAGTTTTTCAAAGGGTCGTACTAATCACATTTTATTTGCAGTTAGATTGTTAGTGCATCTATTATATAGATATATATTATTTGCACTTATAAAGAATTTAAATTTATATAACAAAAATTAAAGTTAAAATAATTAAAAACTAAAATTAAACTAATTACATAAGTGAATTTAAAATTTTCGTAAGTACAATCAAATGTTAAAATAATTAAAATGCCAAAATTAAGACAAGCAATAGAGTACACAAATGGCTATCTATACTCTTAGTAAAAAAGAACACTCCTTTTGGTGTGAACTCAAAAATGAAGTTCACTCACATTTTTTCTTCGAAAATTATTCGTTAAAATTTTACAGCTTTTTAAAATGACAAATTCGTTAACTGTAAGGGGAAGATAGCAAACAAAAATCAACTCCACGTCTCAAGTTTTCTATTCCAGAAACTGAAGTACGAGCGAGATAGGTAGACTACAGCTTCTCTCGATATCGGCCACTAAAGAGAACTAACCATATGGATTGAGATTTCTCAAGGAGATTGAATCATGTTGTGCTGTACCAAACATATTTATTTAAATTCTTATTTTAACGATTGACTCGTAGGATAGTGGCAAAAGTTCGGATATCAATTTATTAAAATATTTTATTACTAATTTTCTTTTTAGAAAAAGGGTTTGATTTGTAAACTAATTTTAATTTAACTAAATAACTAGTGAATCTGAAATAAGAGTTAGAATTGGTAAGAGTTAGAGTTGGAGACAAATTCCTAAGGATTTGAATCCTCTCTAACCAGTAGTTTTAGTTTTATTTAAATTCCTGTTTATTTTTAAACAGTTCAACTCAATTCTATCATGACTACAAGACCGATAAGGATTTGCAAAAGGATAAACACGAATCCAAACTTGGTATATTCTAAGATTCTGGCACGAATCGTCCGAAGCACGACCCGTCTTATCGAAGTATAGAGTATCTCACGTTCGAATCTCAAGAAGCAAAGATAACCATTGTATGATCTCGTCTTTATAAATACAAAAAATAAAAATAGAAACTAAATATTTAAATTAACAACCCGTTGATCAGAAGTCAACGTCTCAAAATCATACAAGGAATTGAATCCGAAATAAAAACGAACAAAAGAGTTTGAACTACTCCTAAAAATACCGAACTAGGGATTAACCATTCCTGGGCATGCGAAAAACTTAGCCACTTATGTTGCAGCTCGATTCCATGAAAAGCTGAAGAAGAATGGAATCCCGAACCTCCGTCTTCGTCACCTCGTCACTTCCCAAGCCTTCCAAATTGACTTTTAGTTGATCTCCTCAGTTGTCCTTCTCGATTTTAGAACCCATCTTTCAGTTCCCTCAGGCCGTCTATTTATAATGGAAACCGACGCCCCAGGTTGCAGCATTGTAGCTGAACTCTGTTGCCCATTCTGTCCAGACGAAACTTTTTCCATTCAAATGCTTTTGGACGGATGAAACTCAATTCCGCCTGGATGAAACGGAATTCTGTCTAGATGAAACTCAATTCTGTCTAGATGATTTTCTTTTTAGTGCTGTTGCGTCCGGACGCTCGGTTGGTCCGTCTAGGCGGTTTTCTTACTAGAAAACTTTAGTTCAGACGCCAAATATTTCGTTCGAACACTTTTGTCTTGAAATTTCATTTTTGCCCCTATTGGCCTTTTTGGTCCTATTTACATTATTTTCTTTTCTATGCCACCTCTCATGATGTTGTTAATAAAAACACTTCAAAATAATTTATCAAACATATTTTCAAAACTTAACATAGTATATTTTGTAGAATTAAATCGGTACTTTCACGTACCGATTACGGATTGATGACTTGAGATTGATAATCTGCTCCTGAATGTGCTAATAGGTAAATTCGACTGATCATATCGTTTTGTACTATTATAAAAAATTGCAAGAACTTCAACGGGGAACCTAACCATCTTGGTATACAGATCACTATCGTAATCTAACACATCGTGTGCATCGACATCAAGAGACTCTCCCTCAACCTCGATCACGTGGTGAATGCCCCAAAAAAACGCAGAATCACGGGATTGACATCCTGAGCGCTAATGTTGGAGCCCCAAACGAACATTGACAAGGCTTCATCCGCGTCGTCGTCTTCTCCGCCGTCGAATGCACGCGGGGATTCGTCGGCGGACGAAGAGATTCGTCGTCATCGGCACTACGACAACGACGGCGTTCGGGGTCTGACGGAAGGTTTTAACGAAGAGTGGCGAAGAGAAGGTTAGCGGAGAAGAGATGAGAGTAGCTTTCGCGAAACCATGGGTGGCGTTGAGAGAAATGGTGTAACTAGAGAAGATTCAATTGCAGATCTTCTCTGTCTATCAATGCATGTTCTTCATCTTGGCGCATATCAATGGTGACGGCCAATATCGCCTGCAAATTGTAAGGCCGGAATCTTCTCCATCGTCGGTAACAGACGATTTATGTGGCCGAAGTCTTCGACAAGTATACTTCTCTCCTTTCTACACACGCATATATTCAAATACATATATCATACACGGCAATCGTCTCCGTGAAAAGATCTAAAATGAATGATGAACTTTTGGAATTGCATGAAGAAATTGAGTATTCAGTTATCCCAACGGGACGTAGTCAAATTGGTTCGGAAACTCCAAGAACTTTATGGCTTTTGTGTTCTAATTTTTTTTTATTTGCTATTATTTTTTTAAAAATTTTGTCTTGATTTTAATTGAATTTTATTAATAAATAACAAAATTACTTCTCTAAAAATTAATTAAGTATACATACACAGTGATATTTAGAGTTTTGATAAGAAAAATATATTTACAAAATCTAATTAAATTACAGAACTTCACACTTCAATTTCCAATAAACCACTACAAAAGGAATAAAGATTTTCAGACTTTTGTTTCTTTGCATTTTGTTTTGTGTTTATTTTGTATTAAAAAACTCGACATATTTTTTATTTTCTCATCTTTCAAAACCCTAATTTCAAGTATTACTTTTATTTGACTTCTTTATTTTCATTTGATTATTTTACAATAAATTAAATATTGTGCACACATAGCGTAGGCCACGAATACTTAGTAAGCCTATAATTGAACCATAAAATTGAAAAAATTATTCAATGTAGACTTTTACATTGCTCCAATGTAATTTGGGTCACATATCTGCGTGAGTTCCATCACTTTCCATCTAAAATCTATACAAATGTGTGACCCAAATTACTTATGAGAATTGCAAATTCTGTATTGAATAATTTTTCCTAAAATTGACATAAACAAAACTATAATTAAAACAAGCACTTCGCAAGCGTGGGATGTGACACGGCAGTCACAAGGCCACCTAAGAGTGGGCCATAAGCAGTTTTCATTGCTATTCCAATTTTGGTGCCTAGTAGTGTTCAGATTCCTCTCAAGCTTAGAAAAAGTAATGTTTATTATATTCAGGTGTCGTTTCGTAATTTGGTTTTAACCTAACTTTTTATTTAAAGTTGTTTTAAATTAAATAAAAAAATTTATTTGATGATTCATATAAGTGATTTTAAGTTAAAAGATAATAAGTTAAAAAAATCTAGCTTAAAGTGACGTTAAGCCAAAAGAGTTTTAAATAAAAAAAAATTATTATAATTTTTTAAGATTTATTTTTACATATTTTTATATTCAATATTGATCTTCTTGTATAGATTTTAATGAATAGATTTTAAAAATATAATTTTCATAAAAGACAGATGGATGTCTATAATAAAAGTTATAATATTTTTAAAAAATATATAAATTTATTTTAAATAAAAAAGCAAAAAGAATAAAAGACTAAAGCTTTTGAATTTCCAAACGATGCTTTTTGAAATTTTTGACTTTAAGCCAAAAAGTAGAAAAATGAGATTTAATCCCTTTACCAAACGAGTCCTAAATTAAAAATAGCCCATGGTGTATAGAGAGAGAGAGAGAGAGAAAGAGAGAGAGAGAGAGAGAGAGACCTAAGATTCTAAAGAAAACAATGGTAGCAATATATTTTGGGCCCAGTTTGATTGACTGAAGAAATATATAGTTTTATAGAATAAGTAATTTTATAAAATTAGTAGTTAGTGAATTATTAATATCACATTTTTTAAATATTATATATTTTATATTTTATATTTTATAAAATTAATTTTTTAATAAATATATAATCATTTTACTCCTAATTGCACTAAAACAATGAAAATATAATTTGGTAAGATATGCAATCTAATTTTATATTTTGTTTCCTCTGATGCTATTTTTTATGCGCTGAACTTGAGTGTAGAAGACCGATTGGCCCTGAATTATTTGGAACTCCAAGGGAATTCGTAGTTCAGTTTATATAAATTTATAGATGAATTTAACATTAATAAATAATTTCGAAAGAAATTACAATAAGAATTTAGAAAAGATCAAACCCTGTGTTCTTATTTCATAGAATCATATTTTAATAAAGTTCGATTTATAACAAAGAAAAATAAAAAGAAAAATACAAATAAAAATCTAAAGCAGTTATATCAACCCAAAAAAAAAAAAAAGCAGTCGAGTGAAATACGCTTAAATATTACTATTCTTGCATTTTTAATTAAAAATTGTTAAGACCAAAAAGGATTTCAAAAAAGCCAAACTTTTAAGACTTTCATAAAAGTCCACAAGAAATTATTAATTCACTTGCTTTGCTTGATGAAGTTGTTCCAAGGCCCATGATAATTAATATGCATAGCTGGATATATCAAGTTCCATAACCATCCATCCCGTATCTTCCATTCTTCTTCTCTACTTCGTGTCGAGCTTTGCTCGCGATTCAACAAAAATTATAGTAAGTAAGAGTAACACGGTCACATGAATTCATGGGTCACATGGACCAAATACGCCACACAAACAAAATATTTCACAGGTACATACTTATCTTATGTAAATTCAATCACATCCGATGTTATGACACAACGCACATATGTAGCCCCACGTCTCACCATCGAACCTCTGACTCTTAGTCGACTGTTCCACCTCTATTCGACCGCAATGAACTCCATTCGGCATTCGCTCACACTCATAATATGTATATCGGTACCTCGAATTCTCAAAGTTCCACGTGATTCTCTGATCCCTCACCTCCACTTAATTTATTCATACATTTCCCACCAAGTAACCAATCAAGACCTGCCTCTTGTACTTAATAGTTTCATCTTATACACAACTCATCAAAGCATTCTATCCATCCAAAATTGCCCACGAAAGAACCACACGGCTTGATCTGTATACCATTATCTTGGTCTTCCAACTTTCGTACTCATACACTTACTCATTCAACGTACCGACACTAAGCTGCCACGCGACGTCACCGAAACCAACGAGATTACAACCTCTCTCAACTTCTCATCAGTCAAACCTAAGCGTCTTTAAATTCTTTAGGACTCATGCATTACCACATTCTCTTAATAACCTCAACTCGATTGCCCATAACTTGTATCCTTACCACGAATGGGCAACCGACCACCAACCCTGAGAGAATTGAGTAGTTCGAAATGCCAACCAAGACGCAAATCGAAACTCATAAAAGGTCTATCAAAAACTAACCATGTGAACAACCCGGTGTTTAAAATACTATCTTACTTTAAAAGGGTGCTACATGCGATTATATGCATTTTCTACCATTTTAAAATACTATAAATATTGGACTTTGTGTTTAAACCGTGTTTGATTGGACTGTTAGTTCTAGGCAACCCAAGAGAGGGTAAATTGAGTCTTTAAAAATAAATAATAATTTTAAAAATATTTTTGAAAACCTTTTAATATTGCAATCAATTAAAGCAAGATGAGCAAATATTGAAGTAATGGAAATATTAAAAAGGTTAGGGATAGAGAGATAGAACAAGACACCAAGGATTTTATAGTGGTTTTGGTTTCTTCCAAACCTATGTCCACTCCTCAAGTTTTTCCTTAAGTATTTTCACTATATAGAATGATTCACGGGCACATTCCAAGCCTTTACAACTTCAAGATTTCGCTTGAGTAAACTGAATGTTTACGGGCACATTCAAAAGCCTAACACAGCTTCAAGAAGATCATATGAAAACAATCTCCTGTTTTCTTCTAATCTCTCTTGAACTCTTTTTTGATGAGATTTACTCACTGACTCAAAGGATAAAGAGTGACTTACCCTTGAATACAATAAATAAAGAGTATTAATGAGAAACACTCACTCTCTTTACAGAAAAGATTTACAATAAATAAGAAAGTAAAAAAAGCTAAGAAACAATAGCTGGAGATTTAGCAATAAATATGGGCATGATAATTTTGAGTTTGATTCAAGCAATAGAATAGTGATTGTAAGTCTCCAGTTAGAGTAAATGCTGAGAAGTTCTTCCGTATAGAAGCTCTTAATCATTCATGATCGTTGGAGGTAAGTGGGAGCAATAAATGCCAGAAATCCAACCGTTGAGGTCTGCCACGAATTTGAAATTTCGTCGCCGATGTCGACACAAAGTGTTTAGGACAGAAATCTTTTAGTGGTTGGGTCGACACATTTCTTCTAAGGGGTCGACATAATTTCTGCAAGCTTTCTCACCAATACAACGGTGTCGACACATTTGGATCTAGTGTCGACAAAATTTGTTCCTTCAGCATCCGGAGGAGGCACTTTTTGTCAACTCAACTTGCTTTTGGTGTCGACACTAAATTCTACAGGAAGCCTCGATATATTTGTGTCGACATATTTGGATTTTGGTGTCGATACCAAAATTCTTCAAGTGGCTTCAAGACTTTTGTGTTGACTCATATTCTTATTTGTGTCGACACTCAAAATCTGTAGTTGGCCTCGGTTCTTTTGTGTCGACCCAAAATTTTGGATACCAAAAGTGTGAAGCACTTTTGTGCCGACACAAATTCAATTTGTGTTGACTCATTTTGAGTCTTGAGAAATTCGTTTTTTTGTGTTGACACAAAGCTTATTTGTGTCGACACTAAACTTTGATACCTAAAAATGACTTCATGAAACTGTTATGGTGTCAGACCATTTATTCAATAGGTGTTGGCACACTTGATATGCTTTAAGTATATTTTATCTTTAAAGTGTTTGACTTAATTTTTAATTGGGTTTAATACAAAATATTCTCATGCAAGAATACATAAGTGTTTTAATTCTTTTGAGAGATAGGTTATTTTTTTTTGGCTAAAGTGTTTTATTCTTAGAAAATGAATTGTGAAAATCATCAAAATCAAAATAAAAATCTCTTGAGCTAACAATCTCTAATTTTTGATGATTACAACCCTACTAGCATTTTTTAGAAAATATTTAAAAATATTTTTTAACAACGGTTCTCTCCTTATCGATATGCCTTAAACAACATATGCAATTATAATGGTTAGGCATTCAATAGGGTGAAAGCATACAATTTGATTTAATTTGCAACAAATAATCAAGAAACATTCTGAGTTTATTAAAATTTGTGCACTACGGTGACT